>SJXQ01004697.1:0-268451 GCA_006408695.1 Aepyceros melampus
TTAGAATGTTGATGTTATAGGATATTTAAAATAATTTATTTAGAATTTAATATGAGAATAAACTGATATGTTCCTGATGTCTTGAGTCATTAGATGACTCCAAATGTTACCATTAGATCAATTGATAATAATGTTGATTTTAGAGAAATCCTCCAAAGAGATGCCACTGAAGTATTGCTTTTGCTGTATACACTTTCATATTTATTGAATGTCATTTATTCAATCAAGACCTAATTACTATTTCCATTGGTAAATCAGGACAAACTTTTATGGCTTCCTCTGGTAGAAAGACCCTCCTTAGTAACATATTAATTGACTTGTCTTTTTCCTGCCAGTACTCTGTTGTCACTGTGATGTCTACATTGTATAGCTATTCAGTAAAAATAAAAACCAATTAATTTAAAGACTCAACAGAAGAGAGGGAAAGTGAGTTCTGTTCTTTACTATCTAGACAAAGTAGGCAAGTGACATTTAACACCAGAATTACACAGAAATGCAGGTCATGATCACCAAACTTAGGAAGCATATGAGAGTCAGTTATGAAGATGAAAAAGGGTGTGGAAGGAAAAGATGGAATTCCCTACCTCCATCAGACATAGATACATAATAAAATATACTTACAGAGGAGCAATGGTTAAAAACAAACTGCATTTAAATTTTAAATATCAAGTTCTAGGCCATTCAAGAATCTCTGACAACCCTCTCTGTCTCCACTATTTAAGTGGTCTATCCTTCCAGGTGCGGCTTCCCTAGTGGCTCAGATGGTAAAGATGCTGCCTGCACTGCGGGAGACCCAGTTTTGATCCCTGGGTCAGGAAGATCCCTTGGAGAAGGGAAAGGCTACCCACTCCAGTGTTCTGGCCTGGAGAATTCCATGGATGGAGGAGCCTGGTGGGCTACTGTTCAGGGAGTCACAAGAAGTTAGATGCTACTAAGTGACCAACACACACACACATACACACACACACACACACACACACACACACACACACGTCTTTCCAGAGGATGAACAAACTAATTTATGGGAAATACAATCCAAAGGTATTTCTGAATATCAGAATTATATTCACTATTTCCATAATATATATATATTTCACAAATCCATTAACTTAATAGCTTTTTGTTTTCTGTTTTCCTTTGTCTCAGAAGTTGTGTTTCTTTATTAACCAAATCTAGCACTTTACAACAAAGTAAACTTTGAATCAATCCACATAAAGCTTCTATAGGAACAGAAATAAACATAACATTTTTGATTGGAAATTATTATTAAATAAATATTGGTGGCTTCAAAATCTTAGTCACACCTAAAAACTACTACCAATTTAATACATGTTAAAACCACCTTCCTGAAGTTGATATTTAGAATAATTTCTTAATAGTTATTTTTCTAAGTATGTTCAGCATACTTAGCACATCCTAAAGTATTTCCTTGTTTTTTAAATGAAATATAAAATTATAATTTACATTATCCAGAATACAGCTTCTTAATTAATCAAGAAATTCTCTCTCTTGTGGATACACTTTACATTCCTTTCAACTTCTAATTGATTGTCCCCTTGCTGTGTAAAATAATTTTCTGCCTGAGATGCAGGTACCAAAGGAATACTTTCTTCTTTCAGAGTTAAAATTATTTAGTATTTCTCATTTAAAGCCTTCACATGTATTTTTATAAGTTTTGGCCAAAGGTGACTATAGAAGATTCGAATTCCTGTAACACAAAACAGTACCTGTCAGAGATGAATCTGTGGACATCATTAGGAAGGTGTGCTTTTTAGAAAGTGAAGTCACATGAGCATTTTTTCTAGAGTGGAAAGAGACCAACAGAGAGAGGCCATCTCCTAAATTTGAAGCATCAGTATTCTTCAAAAGAACCTTGAGAGTAGAGAAGCCTCCCTGGTATGTTTCCACTTCAGGGTTAGATCTTCCATTTTAATTTGGTATTCAAAGAAGCAGAACAAGAAAAATTTAAAACCTTAAATATGTTTAGACTAGTATTAGATGGTATGAGATACTAATTGGGATCATTTCCTGCCCTGGAAGTCATCAGTAGGTACAGGAATTATATGTGAGATATTCAGAACCGGGAGTGCTCCTGAGCATGGTTGCCCCAGAGTGAAAGGTGACAAATTTTATATCAAGGGATGTGAACACAGGAGGAGGGAGTGGGCAATATGAGGAATACAGTATTTATAGAGAAAGACACTTCAATTCTCTCCCAAAAGGAAGAGAAGGAAGTTTTAAAGCCACTCAAGTTTATGACATTTGCTAGAGGGAGAGACTGATACCTTCTTCCCCAGCTGGATGTCTCAGTGGTGTCTCATATATTATCTCCCGTATCTCCAAACATCCTGTACATGAGTACTTAAAATACTAGTCAGAAGTTGTTTTATCAGTAAGAAAATTGAGCACATAAAGGTCAAGAGACGTGTCTAAAGTTTCCCAGTAAATGGCTCAAAACAGAATAAAAACAGCTCTTTCAGCCACCAGTTAAGTATTTCCTTAACTTCACTGCAGATTCTGCACAGATAGCTAGCCTTCCCTCTTACTCTGCAGCTGGTGTAGAGAAAAGGGAACTCCAGTGTACAGTCAGTGCTGTCCAATCAAACTTCCCAAGATGATGGATATGTTCCAATGAAGCACCTGACATATGCTTTAGTGCAACTGCATTCTAAACTTTATTTAATTATGATAAAGTTTAAATAACCAGATGTGGCCAGTGGCTACCATACTGGCTGGTGCAGCTGCAAAGCTTAGTTTCTCCAGCTATGGTTTGTGACCCATAGTTCATCATGACGTGAATTTAGGAGGTTCTGAATAACAGTGAAAAAAAATGAAAAGAAAAATATGTTTCTCTCTACTTACAGTATGCACATGTTCTTGCATGTTGTCTGCTTTTCCATTACAGCCCTTAACATATTAATCATAGTTGTATAAAATTTCCTGTCTGATAATTCCAACATCTGTGTCACACTTGTCTGGTCTGATGCGCCTTTTATCGCTCTGGACTGTTTTTTACTTGCTTTCTGGCATGTCTTGTAATTTCTTGTCAAAAAGCAGATAACGTTGTTTGAGGTCAAAAGTGAAAGTGAAAGTCTCTCAGTCGTGTCCAACTCCTTGTGACCCTATGGACTGTAGCCCACCAGGCTTCTCTGTCCACGGGATTCCCCAGGCAAGAATACTGGAGTGGGTTGCCATTTTCTCCTCCAGGGGATCTTCCCAGCCCAGGGACTGAATCTGGGTCTACCATATTGCAGGCAGATTTTTTGCTGACTGAGCCACCAGGGTTATTTGTGTGGGGTATAAGAAGTAAAATAGGTAAGGGTGTAGTGAGAGTAACCTATCTAGGAGTTGGACTGTATCTACTGTTTGCTGTAGCTGTCAGTGCCAAGGTCATCGATTCCTCTCTTGTCCTTGTCTTCTCTCTTGATCTTGTGCTTCCCTAAGTACTGCTCCTCAGAAAGACACTGCGTCTTGCATACTTTCAACTGTAACCCACTGTCATTACATGCTGTGGTAATCGTCACGTTGGGCGGAGGGGAGCACTTTAATCTTGTGATTCTCAGTCTTTTAGTGGGCTTGTGTCTTTTGCTGTGACCTCCACTAGCATTTCTGCCGTGCCATAGCTTTCTTTCTCCCCGCTTAAATGAGACAGAAAGGCTAGAGGGGCCTCCCTTCCTCAGGTAGGATGAGACTCTGGTAAAGTGTCTCCCCTGAAAAGTAGACCTTCATTATGGAGAACACATGGAGAGCATTTCCCCTTGATTATGCTTCCTCTGACCCAGCAGAATCTTCCAGATCTTTCTCAGATCTTCACTGTGTGAATCTGATGGGATTCCTGGAGATAAATTCCACAAAATTATAGGTGCCTCATAAGAACTCAGTGGTAAAGAATCCATTCACCTGTCAATGCAGGAGACTCAGGAGACTCAGGTTTGATCCCTGGGTTACGAAGATCCCCTGGGGATGGGAATGGCAACCCACTCCAGTATTTTTGCCTTGAAAATCCCATGGACAGAGGAGCCTGGTCGGCTATGGTCCACGGGGTCACAAAGAGTTGGACACGACTGAGCACACAGCACACAAGATGGCAGCCTCCAGGGGTTTCTTACTTTCAAGCTAGTTCACACTTAGCCTTTAGCAATTCACGAGAATTACCATTTAGGTGTTCTTACCAGATTATGGCTCCAGAGACTTCTGCTCCAGGTAAGCAGATCTTAGATGTCACTCTAGATTTACCTTTCTCTCCACATGTTGTAATGGTTGTTTGCCCTCCAACTTCAGTTCTCCAACGAGTTCAAGAAAAGTCACTGATTTTCAGTTTGCTCAGTTTTTTCTTGTTGTAAGAATAGGAGTGGCAACTTTCAAGCTCTTTACATGTCATGGCTGAAACTATTAGTCTAAGTATTGCTTTTAAACCTTGTTTTCATTATGTATTCATGCATACATCCTGCATCATAATGTAAAGTGTAGTTCTTGCTAGGGTTCAAAAATTTTTAAGAAACAGTACCACAAGGCAGAGAAAGTAAGACTCTGGGGCCATTTCTGCTGAGCCATGTCCCATCCGTAGTCCCATATTTATTCATGGAACTATCCTATATATTGTTACATAACAGGCAACATTTTGTAAGAAAATCTATCATTAACTTACAGAATACACTGGTTGAAAAAAAAGAGTTGGAGAGGTTTAATTAGTATAACTGGTAAATAATAGTTTATTTATTTTTACTATAAATTAGTTGTTCAATCACATAGATAATATTATAGTCTCATATATCTTGGAAATTATGGAATAACCATTTTCTATTTTTCTGAAAAACATCTGAAATTTGACATTTTATTCTTTCCACTGCTCTTAGCTACTAAGTAAACTGAACATAAAATCTTAATGTGAATAATTTTATTTGACATTTTGATTTGGTATTTGGGAAGTATTATCTCAGTACTTCTTAATTTGCAATACTGATATTTCTGTAGTGATTTTAGTCTAACTAGATTTAGCTTAACTTCTAGACTAATTATAAATTACTGTTCATTAAATCATTTTAAAAATGTGACATAAAGAAATAAGAGGTTTTGGAAGAAAAGCAAAAGAAACAGAATTCTTTCTCATTTCACTTCTGCATGTCCTTGTCCATGACAGAAAGCAGTGTCTAAGATGTTTATAATTGCTTCGCATAGAGTCTTCCCTTTCTATAATCCAACTCTGATCCAAGCTGTGTGAGGATTTCCACAGAAGGGACACATAATTTATGCAACACAACAGAAAAGATTTGTAAATGCTCTGTAAATAGGTTTCACTAGAGTCATATTCTAAAAAGAAAACAAAAAAGCTCTGGATGTGTTTGACATACTCTTTAAATTTTTACTACATTTCCGAATTCATAAAAAGATTTAATATCTTTGTACTTTAAGATATTTAAATTCACATTTATAAAGTTTTATCTCTGATTGTAAAAGGACACTATAAATTAAAAAAACAGCAAGTCCTACATTTATATCAAAACATTCAGAAATTAACATATTAGATTTTGATTTTAGTACAGTTATCAAGACAAGTCTGTATATTTCACCTGCAATATTAAATCTGATACAATTTATCATGTTGAAGCAAACTTGGATAATAAATGGTTAGGTTCATAATTTTAAAAAGGAAAGAGGGAAGATTATATATAGATACAGTACCAAGATGATAAGATAGTGAAAAAGAACTATGCTTTCCAAACAAGCAAAAACATACTCAAAGGCATGGCAGAAACAAAAAACAAAAACAAAAAAAGATGAAAATTACAAATGAAAATCCAAATGTTTGCTCATCCTGTTACAATAAAGCGAATGATTTTAGTTCCCTGATTTAATAGCTAACATTTAAAGTGCTCTTTGCTGACATAGTTAAAAGTACATGATATTACTGCCTGTCTTTTCACCACATGGTACATAGGCTAATTTCTCATAATTTACACATTCGTGCTTTTGCAAACTCAGATTAATAATAACAGCCTTGGATGTGTGAAAGCTAAACACAGGAAACACCTGCAGAACAATATTAGTTTCTGTAGAGAAGTGAAACCATTCACCAGAAATTTATTGAAAGAAACTCAGAATGATGTTTTATATTTATTAAAGCATAAAAAAATTTCTTACCTAAAGCTTTCATACTCCAGACACTTTTATTCCAGAGGGCTGGCTGTGTTCTAATGCATTTACTATTTGATGTAAATTCAACCTCCACAGCATCACTGGTTACTTCATCTCTCAAAATAATAAATATTTCACCAGGATTCTATACGATGAAAAATATAACTCAATTAGGCATTTGAAAAGTTTTCATTAACCAACCAAATACACTTATTAGTGATAAAGGTCCAACATGTAATTAGTGTAAAGAACTCATCTGCCAGGCAGGGGACCCGGGTTCAATCTCTTGGTGGGACAGATCCCTTGAAGGAGGAAATGGCAATCCACCCAGTATTCTTGCCTGGGAAATCCCACAGACAGAGGAGCCTGATGGGCTTCTGTCCATGGAGTTGCAAATGTAGGACACAACTTAGGGACTAACTAAGCCACCACCACCATCGTGTCCACAGTTTCAGCCATACTCATCAATGAAATATGTAAAGGTGAGCCTCACAAGATTTTAAGTTTATCAACTTATGTCTGTTGAATATTTATTTTTCCCCAGCACCATATTTTGCAAATGAATTGACTGAGTTCATAGCTGCTCCCTTTTCCTTTCACCTCATCCCTGTGTGAGAGGTTCTATGTGATGGTGATGAACATCATTTCACAGCCCCGCAGGGAATGTAATTCAATTCCTAAACAAATTCTTTTTTTCTCCCAAATCCCTTTCCTTCACCTTTCTAGGACTTGGTGTATTTATCTATAAATAAGAAGATTGAATATGTTTAGCTTTAAGACCTCTTATACTTTAAATATGATTAATTGGTTTAGATGTCTAATACACTTGACCTATGAACAAGATAACTGTTAGGAGCACCTACTGGCCATCTGCACAGTGGCAAATCCATATAAGACTGATAGTAAACCCTCTGCAACAGCAGTATCCTGATTCAACCAACTGCAGATCATGTTGTACTGGGGTATTTCCTACTGAGAAAAATCCATGTATAAGTGGACCCATGCAATTCAAAACCCCTATTATTTAAGGGTCAAGTGTATTGTTAATCTTACTAATAAGAGATTCTTTTGTTACTCTTTATGATGCATACCAGTGAAGGCTGTTGGGTTGACCACAGGTTATAAATCTAAAAGTTTTAAGATTTTATTAAGGTGGAAAAGCTAGGAAAGCCCAAATCTATGTATATAATATTCAAATTGCCAACATCTGTTGGATCACAGAAAAAGCAATAGAATTCTAGAAAAAAAAATTTCTGCTTCGTTGTCTGTATTAAAAACATTGACTGTGTGGATCACAACAAACTGTGGGGAATTCTTAGTGATGGGAATACCAGACTACCTTCTCCACTCCAGAGAAACCTATATGCAGGTCAAGAAGAAACAGTTATAACTGGACATGGAATGACTGGTTCAAAATTGAAAAAGGAGTATGTCAAGGCTGTATATTGTCACCCTGCTGATTTAACTTATATGCAGAATACATCATGTGAAATGTTTGACTGGATGAAAAAGAAGCTGGCATCAAGATTTCCACGAGAAATATCAACAGTCTCAGATATGCAGATGCTACCACCTTAATGGCAGAAAGCGAAGAGGAACTAAAGAGCCTCTAAGCGAAATGAATTGCCAGTCCAGGTTTGATGCAGGATGCAGGATGATAGGGACTGATGCACGGGGATAACCCAGAGAGAGGGTGTGGGGCGGGAGGGTGGAGGAGGGGGTCGGGATTGGGAGTTCATGTACACTCATGGCTAATTCATGTCAATGTGTAACAAAACGAATACAGTATTGTAAAGCAAAACAAACTAAAAAATAAAAATTAATTAAAAAAAATAAAAAAAAAAAAATAAAAGAGGAGAGTGAAATCTGGCTTAAAATTCAACATTCAAAAAACTAAGATCATAGCATCCGGTCCCATCACTTCATGGCAGATAGATGGGGAAGAAAAGGAAACTGTGACAGATTTTATTTTCTCGGGCTCCAAAATCACTGCAGAGAGTGACTGCAGCCACGAAATTAAAAGACGCTTGCTGCTTGGAAGAAAAGCTATGACAAACCTAGCCAGTGTATTAAAAAGCAGAGCCATCACTTTGCTGACAAAGGTCCATATATAGTCAAAGCTATGGTTTTTCCAATAGTCATGTATGGATGTGAGAGTTGGACCATAAAGAAAGCTGAGCACTGAAGAATTGATGTTTATGAACTGTGGTGCTGGATAAGACTCTTGAGAGTCCCTTGGACAGCAAGGAGATCAAACCAGTCAATCCTAAAGGAAACCAACCCTGAATATTCATTGGAAGGATTGATGCTGAAATTGAAGCACCAATACTTTGGCCACCTGATGGGAAGAGCTGACTCACTGGAAAAGACCCGATGAGGGAAAGATTCAGGACAGGAAAAGAAGGGGATGACAGAGGATGAGATTGTTGGATGGCATCACAAACTCAATGGATATGAGTTTGAACAAACTCCATGAGACAGTGAAGGACAGAGAAGCCTGGTGTGATGCAGTCCAGGGGGTTGCAAAGAGTTGGATGTGACTTAGCGACTGAACAACTACAAAGATATTGTTACTGGGTTATTGAAAAACCTTTTTGAAAAAAAAAACCCTGAGAGAAAACTAAGGATAAGAAGATTGGATTTAATACAGAGAAAAGGAAGGGATAAACATCTTTTGAGCATCTGTTTTATACTGGGTTTTCCAGGTGGAACAGTGGTAAAGAATCTACCTGTCAATTCAGGAGATGTAAGAGACATGGGTTCAATCCTTGGATCAGGAAGATTCCCTGGAGGAGAAATGACACCCCACTCCAGTATTCTTGCCTGGCAAATTCCAGGGACAGAGGAGCCTAGTGGGCTACAGTCCATGAAATCACAAAGAGTTAGACATGACTGACTGAGGATGCATTCATACTGGCTAATCACTTTTTATATAAAGCCATTTCCTTTAATCCTAACCAAAACACACACACACACATACCTCAAAAACCAACATGGAAGGCTATTATATTTCTATTTTCAGACGAGAGTAATGAATACAAAGATTTACATTCTGAAAATCAATCAGAATTATTTAAATTAAACCCTGTACTATTGTTTACATGATGCTGTTTTAACCTTCAAAATAACTAAAATGAAATATATTTTATGATTATCTCAGATATCACCTTTCAAAGGCTTTCTTCAAAGTCAAACTGAATTTCAGTCTTTCACAAAATAAACAAGAATCCCATTTATAAGCTCTTATAAAACTGTGTTTACCCAAAAGTCATTAATTTCAAAGTTCTCTTATTTAAATATTATTTCCCTAAGCATAAATCACCCACCAATAAAACTTACATTTTTAATGCTCTGTACTAGGGGTTTTTACAAATATGATGTTAAAAAAAAATCATTCAGCTGACACACATCCACCTCTGGCATTTTTCCAGCAGAGTCTAGTGCTCCCAAGTATTTGTCCACAGGATATTCTGAACTAAATTTCTCTTTATCAATTAAATTGCACTTGGAGAAAGGATCCCACGAGTCCACCTACTGCTCTGGCTTCACACATCCGACGTATGGGAAATGCTTCTGTTTCTCTGCCTATGCCTCCTCATGCACTACTTCATCTGAGTCTGAGGTCAGTAACTGGAGCTCCTTCCAGTCCTCATGCCGGCCACACTTACAGTTCCTTAGTCCCTCACTTGCTCACATGTGTCTCCTTACTTTGCAGCTTTAATGACTTCCCATTTTCACTCTGGCTCAAATCCAGCTTCAAAGTTCTTTGGTGGTTTCTTCTATTTGTTCATCCTTTCCTGTAAAACTCTGACCTCTCGCCTTCGAAATTTAGTAACCCCGAGCATCCTCTCCTGGCGTATATTCAGCCAGCAACTCATCCTCATTCATGGGTGCTCACACGCCGTGCTGCGCTAAGACGCTGTAGTCATGTCCGACTCTCTGCGATCCTTTGGACTGTAGCTTGCCAAGCTTCTCTGTCCATGGGGTTCTCTAGCAAGAATACTGCAGTGGGCTGCCATTTCCTCCTCCAGGGGATCTTCCCGACCCAGGGATCGAACCCATGTGTCTTATGTCTCCTGCATTGGCAGACGGATTCTTTACCACTGGCGCCACCTGGGAAGCCGGGTGCTTCCGTGGGCTGCTTCTTACACACCAGATTCTATCTCACCTTTCAACCATCTCCAGAGAAGAGGTCTAAACAAAAGATCAGCACACTGACCACCCTCGGAGGCACTGACACCTCATTTGTAACTGGGACAAGCTCCAAGGGCATGTAATCTCTGAAGATGCACAGAACCTGCACTTGTTTCGATGTTCTGCGATCACACCTTGAAATGCTAAATAATTAGAACTGGGGTCTCTACCTTTTCATTTTACACTGGGCCCTGCTAATTAGGAAGCTGCTCATATTTGCACTAATGTTGGCATGCTCTTGAGTTCCTACTCTCCCTCCATTTCCTCATACTTATCCTGTTCACTGAGGTCCATCTCAGGTTTCACGTACAACTTCCAAAGGGATCACAAAACATTTCACACGTGTACTCATCATTTGAACCTTTCTAAGTCATGCCCTCTGGTCTTAAGTTTTTAATGTCTGTGTTGAGGCTTCCCAGACAGATTTTAAACACCCTGAAGGTATTTTTATTTTTTATATCATTTTGGCATCTTGTAAGAGTTAGGTACATAAGAGGTACTTTGGGGAACTCCCTGGTGGTTCTGGGTTAAGACTTCACCTTCCAATGCAGGGGATGTGGGTTGGGGAGTTAGGATCCCACGTGACTTGCAGCCAAAAAAACAAAAACAAAAATACAAGCAATACTGTAACAAATTTAATAGACTTTAAAAATGGTCCAAATAAAAAAAAAACTTTAAAAAAACTGAAGAGGCAATCTATATGTGTTTTCAAATTGAGATGGAATAAGCTTATAAAAATATGACTTTTTTTTTTACATTGAGCATTATTTTTTACATTTAGCCTTATTCCTTATCCCCTCAAGACTCACAGCTTCATCTGCTTCTTGCATCTCCATGCTCAAAGGGGGCTGCTGAGGAGGGAAGGCCTGCGCTCATCCAGCCTCATTCTTCATTATTATGAAAATGAAAATAGTGAAAGTGTTAGTTGCTCAGTTGTGTCTAACTTTTTGCAGCCCCAGGGACTGTAGCTCACCAGGCTCCTCTGTCCATGGAATTCTCTAGGCAAGAATACTAGAGCAGGTTGCCATTCCCTTCTCCAGGGTATCTTTCAGATCCAGGGACTGAACCCGAGGCTCCTGCATTGCAGGCAGATTCTTAATTGTCTGAGTCACTGGGGAAGCCTTAATTATTATGGACATCTTAATTAAAGCTACAATTATATGGACATATTTAATTCAATGGAGGAAATATTAGGACACTCAAATGGTCATAAATTCAGTTTTATCAGAAAATGCTATTTTGCTTCAATCTAACTTCTTTGTTTACACCTTATCTGGCTCTGAGCATTCAAACTGAGAGAGTTATAACAATAATCACTACCAAACTCTCTAGATTTGCTGCATTGTAAACAAACCTTGGGACCTCACCAAAAGGGCTGGAACTTTGTCTGCAGTACAACACATCGGTAGTGGAGTTTCTAGATTGTCTCGGGGTGGGTGCCCTTCTAGACTTTAATGAATCATTAAGCACATGTAACAAAGGATTTTGATCCTCGTGGATCATATCGGCTTACTTTGACTTGTGCATCCAGACCAATGGCTCTTTTCATATATTCATAATTAATAGGAACTAACTCTACAAGCACAGTTACACAGGCATGGGCCTTATTAAGCCAGCACTGTGCAAGTCCCTGAAGCTGACCCTGACCTAACCTGTGACGGCAGAGCAAGGATTAGGTCGTGGCAATGGTTCCAAATTTGGCTGCTAATTCTCACCTTGGAGAATCACCTGGGAAGCTTTTAAAACTCCCCAATGTCCAGGCCAAAACTCAGACTATTTACATCTGAATCTCTAGCCTTAGGATTCAGACATTTTTGCTTTGTAAAACTTCCCCAAGTCATCCCTATATGCTGCTTAATTTGAGAAACACTTGATTAAAGGGGAAAAAAAAAAACTACCTTTTTTCATTGTAAAACCTTACCACTGAAGGGGTAATGTTGACAGCATTGACATTTTAAGCAGTGACACACACAATAATCTTTTGCTGCTTTTACTGTTATGTTTCAATTAAATCATAGGACCTGACTTTAAGTTAAGGTTGGTTATCAAGATCTAATGTGTGATTTGATGTCAGAAATAAGTGGGCAGTGCTGTTAGTTTCTGTGTATTGTTTTAGAACTGTATTCAGTGCCAAGGAGTGAACAGGAAGCCGCTAATCTCAGACGTTTTTGTAGCTTCCCCATGGGCCCTGCTAAGAGTCCTTCATATATTCTCAGAGTTTCTTTAGATTCACTGGTTATACAATCTGTGATCTGAACAGACTTGGTTTGGAGACTCATGTTATGGTTGCAGACACAGACATATACATCAGTGAAGGTCAAATAAAATGAAGGTCTTTACCAGGGGATGTGCCATGTTCTAGGACTCAGAAAAATAAGTCAATGGAATTAATATAGCTATAATTGTTGATAAAGCCCATTAAAAGGTTTTTTTTTTGTGGTGGTACTATAAGTTTAAGAATTAAATTTGCTCAAAAATCAATAAGTAACCAGTTTTATCTGAACAGTAGCTATGGAAGAATAACATAAACATAAAGAAATATATATAACTATATGAAAGGAAGTAAGAGGTTCAGGGTGGAGGAAAGCTGAGATTGCAGCAGATTCTACCAAAAGGAAGGGAAAATGCCATATTTAAGTCCTGCCTACACAGATAAGACAAGATAAAAATAAGTTCCTCTTAGCTGCTCTTTAGGATGGAAGAAGCAATAGAGAGGCCATTACTGACCCATGACTGGGGCTCCAGGAGAGGCAGGGGACATTTAGAGCAAACCGCAGTATTTCTGAAAGGGCCATTGAGGAAAACACTCAAAGGATCCCTCTTAAAGCTTCAGGTCAAATTCATTAAAAAATTATCTAGTGACTGGATTACTGCTTAGACATGATGCCTCTCTAACAAGAAGGGCTTCCCAGGTAGCGCACGTGGTAAAGAATCCTCCTGCCAATGCAGGAGACGTAAGAGAAGTGGGCTTGATCCCTGGGCTGGGAAGATCCCCTTCCCACTCCAGTATTCTTGTGGCAACCCACTCCAATATTCTTGCCTGGAGAATTCCATGGACAGAGGAGCCTGGTGGGCTACAGTCCATGGGGTGGCAAAGAGTCAGACACGACTGAAGCAACTTGGCACAGCATAGCACAGCTCTAACAGGTGATCACAGAACTGCCCGGGCTGCAGACAAGCCTCTGAAGAAGGTCACTGCCTCCTTGAATGCCATTCCTAGGGTGATTTGAAGGTGACCTATTACTGAGAAGCATGAATGTATTTTCTGTCCTCTGGTGCAGGATTTAACTTGACACTACTGACATTTTGGGACCAGAGAAGTCACTGCTGTGGGGAACACCCTGTGCACCCTGCACCCTGTGCACTATGGGATTTTTAGTAGCATCCCTGGCTTCTACTCAGCAGATGCCAGGAGCAACCCCAGTTATGACAAACTTGTCTGTAGACTTTGCCAGATATCCCCTTGGGAGAGACAGCCAAATCACTCCCAGATGTGAATCATTGTTCTGAAGGAATTTTCCTGAGAAATTAATGAAATTAGGACTTTGGGGTAAATACACAGCAAAGGGAAAAGAAGCTAGCAAATAACAGACCAGGTTCAGTTCTGGTTTAGATGTTATTTCAATGGGAGAATGCCTCCCAAGTGGATAATTCATCAGGAACAAAATTGGGTAAGATTGCTTTCAACAATGAACTTGTTTGGAAGACTTAGAACTTGCTGATTTCATATCTCTCATGATATGTTACCCCATACAAGACAAAATCAAGAGGAATATGCTAGAAAAGCAAGTATCTTGGCCCATAAAAAACAACAAAAAGCTTAACAAACACTAAAACAGAACAAAGATTGCTAATCCTAGAAAAGGGGAAAGAAGAGGCCGAATTGAGCAGATTTAAGACCCATTTAGGTGTTTCTTAAAAAGACAGAGAATAACTTACATAAAAAGAACACTGGAGGCACATCTTCACTAGTGCACACACACACAAAAAAAAACCTGTCAAAAGAAAAAAAATGTTTTTCTGCTGTTTTTAAAGTGGCACAAATTTCAAGGTCCAGGAAAGGAAAAATGCTGGGAAAGATGACTAGGCAGAAGGAATCAAAAGGGCCAGGCTCCTGGGGTCAGAGCTGCAGCAGGCTCACCTGCAGCCTCAGTTGCACCAATAAACACCACTTCTCCAGAGCAGAGGAGGGCTCAGGGAGAGCACTTGGCTAGCGGCAGGTCTACAGACTCAAGCCATTCTGCAGCAGGAGACAGCAGGAGAGACTTAAACTAATTCCCTGTTCATCAGACAGAATGAAGATGACACCATAGACTGAATCAGTCAACTCAACAATGGCATGCCAGAAACTTTAAAGTGTAAGGGGAAATTTATAGAATTTGAAGATATTGGGAGCAGAAGAGGTACATCTCAAATATGACCTGGTGACTGGCAATGACAGTCTCATAAATTTCTAGATTTTATACAACAGCAGAGAAGTCTCAAATATCATTTCTGGAGAGAGAAAGCTATACATTTAAGTGGATTCCATTTACCCAGTAACTTGAAGACTTCTCAGAAATGAGTAAGTGCAAAGGTTGTGCTTTCAGACAACTGGTATAGACTGAATGCTATCCTGGGCTTCCCAGGTGCTGCTAGTGGTAAAAGAACCCACCTCCCAATGCAGAAGACATAAGAGATGCAGGTTCCTGGTAAATCTGAAACATGATTTTCACTCATCTTTCTTGTGGTGCATGAAAACTGGGACATGAATTTAGACTATACTAAGATCTAGGTTCTGAGAATACAAGATTTTGACTTGGATGACTATTTTTGGTCCATGGATCAGTCTGTTTCAAGTTTTTAGTGTGTACATGCTAAGTCGTCTCAGTCATGTCCAACTTTTTGCGACCCTATGGACTGTAGCACTCCAGGCTTCTCTATCCACGGGATTCTCCAGGCAAAAATACTGGACTGGGTTGTCGAACACTCCTCCAGGGGATCTTTCTGACCCAGGGGTTGAACCCGTGTCTCTTATATCTCCTGAATTGCCACTTGGGAAGCTGGCTGGTGCTAAAATAGTCTTATATGATCTTTCAAATTTTAGGATTGTTTAAAAAGTGAGGCTCTCAAGATTTGGAATTGAAATAATCTAATTCAGACCCTTCAAAGATTCTGATAGAATTATATCCATGTCAATAAATAAAAGATAGTCCACAATTCTGCTATGGAAAGAACCCTGGTCCTCCCCAGCCACCTGAGTGCGTGATTTCTACCTGGAGGGCAGTGGGATTTAATTTTTGAATTTTGATATCTCTGCAATTTAATAATGGAAAGGTTTTATATTGTTCAATTTTACTGTTGCAGATATTTTTAAAAGCAGCTAGTTAGACTCATTGCATAATTCTTCGTGAGCAATTTTTAGTTCCAGAGGGTTTTTTTTTTTTTTTACTTTGACTTTACCTATTTGAGAATAGTCCTCATTTCCCTTTTATAGTCTCTTCTACTGATTTTTGTCTCTTCCATTATTTCTCAATAGGAGCCGCTGGTTCTGATTGTTTGCCCTGGGCTTCCTTCCTCAAGTAGGCTGTAATATTTCTTTGCCTGATTCCTCTGTCTCGGTTCCCTCCAACCTGTACAGTTCCGGTTCCTGGGGTCTCTAAGGGAGTGCCAAAGAAGTTTTTGTTCCTCTGGCACTGATAACATAGTAACTTAAATTGTTGGTGATTCTCCTGCTTGTGCATGAGGTCTGGAGATGAGGGAAATAAGCTTTTCAAAATTGCACAGAACATTCTGCTTCTGCCAGGGCTGCTGGAACCATCAGGATCAGAGGATTCTCTCCCCACATATGCCTCCCAGTAAGCAGACAAGTGAGCTTCCCTGGTAGCTCAGCTGGAAAAGAATCTGCCTGCAGTGCAGGAGACCCTGGTTTGATTCCTGGGTTGGGAAGGTCCCCTGGAGAAGGGCATGGCAACCCACTCCAGTATTCTTGCCTGGAGAATCCCCATGGACAAAGGAGCCTGGTGGGCTACAGTCCATGGAGTTACAAAGAATTGGACATGACTGAGTGACTAAGCATGGTGCAGCAAGCAGACAAGTGCAGTTCCTGTCACCTAAATACTGGCTTTTACCTGAAGGACCTTCTCATGCAACTCTCAAGCTTCTTCTGTATCTTTGGCTCTTTCTGCTCAAGTACACTGCAAATGTTGAGGGCCAGCATCTTTTTAGTTTCTAGAGATTCAGTTCAGTTCAGTCACTCAGTCGTGTCCAACTCTTTGCGACCCCATGAATTGCAGCACGCCAGGCCTTCCTGTCCATCACCAACTCCTGGAGTTCACTTAAACTCACTCCCATCGAGTCAGTGATGCCATCCAGCATCTCATCCACGGTCGTCCCTTCTCCTCCTGCCCCCAGTCCCTCCCAGCATCAGAGTCTTTTCCAATGAGTCAACTCTTCGCATGAGGTGGCCAAAGTATTGCAGTTTCAGCTTTAGCATCAGTCCTTCCAAAGAACACCCAGGACTGATCTCCTTTAGAATGGACTGGTTGTATCTCCTTGCAGTCCAAGGGACTCTCAAGAGTCTTCTCCAAAACCTAGCATCAATTTTGGTCAAACTCTAGCATGGCTTATTTTAGTGGTTCAGTCCAATGAAGACTTAGGAAGAAGAAATGTCAGCAACATGTATCACATAACACCTCCTGAGAAATCTACTTGCTCTAACATTATGTTTTTATTCTCAAACCAGCTCTTCTAGCTCTTATGATATTTCTACTTCATAATGTAGGCCTTTGACACATGCTTTATAATTGAAGATAGGTGGTCCTAAAGTATTTTCAAATTCTATCCAAGAACATATTTCCTTTCATGAAAATAAAATCCTTGATCTGGTTAATATGAATCCAACTTTGCTTTGAACAGTTTGATACACACACACACACACACACACACACACATAGCAACTGTAAATCTGTTTGCAACATATCAGCAGCTGCTGCTGCTGCTGCTGCTGCTGCTAAGTCGCTTCAGTCGTGTCTGCTCTGTGCGACCCCATAGACGGCAGCCCACCAGGCTCCCCCGTCCCTGGGATTCTCTAGGCAAGAACACTGGAGTGGGTTGCCATTTCCTTCTCCAATGCATGTAAGTGAAAAGTGAAAGTGAAGTCGCTCAGTTGTTAGCGACCCCATGGACTGCAGCCCTCCAGGCTCCTCCATCCATGAGATTTTCCAGGCAAGAGTACTGGAGTGGGGTGCCATTGCCTTCTCCATTGCAACATATCAAGTAACATCTAATAACACGGTGCTTTCATGTATGTTTCAATATTCTATTACTCAACAAATACATATCAAATGCCTACTAACTGCCAGACATTGTTCTGCCATTCTGAGGACACAGCCAAGACAGAGTAAACAAAAATACCTCTATATTGGAGCTTCTAGTGTTAGTTACATTCTAGTGAAATGCAGTATCCATTACAACAATAACAAGGTGTCTTTACTGACCTCACATGGAATCTCAGCAGGAAGCACCACTGCCTGTGGTATGGTGCTTCCTGAAGCTTCTGATAATTCTTCAACTTCCTTTCTCTCATTGATTTGCCCAGAATGTTCCTTTCTTAGGTCTGGTGGAATAGTGATCTCCAGGTAGTCCGCAGAACCTAAAAGAAAGTTCATTAATATGGATTATAATACAGCTACCAATACCAAGAGTCGCTCAGTTGTGTCCGACTATTCGCGACCCATGGACTGTAGCCCACCAGGCCCCTCTGTCCATGGGACTCTCCAGGCAACAATACTGGAGTGGGTTGCCATTTCCTTCTCCAGGGAATCTTCCCAACCCAGGGATCGAACCCAGGTCTCCGGCATTGCAGGCAGACGCTTTAACCTCTGAGCCACCAGGGAAGCCCATAATACAGCTAAGACCATATTAAGTTCCTCCATTGTTATGAAAACTAATTGCTGAACAGTTGATTTAATTATTATATGGGACAACCAAACTGAGTTTAAGATAGTCAAAATAATTGAACCAATGTTAATAATTAAAATGATGCCTCATAATTTAACTAGTATTATAACCTTAGCTATTAAACTAAATCAAATACATATTTTCATCTCCTAGGTAAATATTTTCCCTCTAAAAATCCAAATACCACTTTATATTAAAATAGTAAATCTGAAAAACATGAAACTATCTCCTTTCAATGTCTGTAAATACGAAAATTTATTCATTTAAAATCAGAACAATTTAACTCAGAACAATTATTTACCCTTTATGTATATTTCCAATTTTTTAAAACAATAGGCATAACTAGGAGACAGTCACAAAACAAACTAATATTTCTATGAAATGCTGGTTTAATAGTGAAATATTAGTGTTCATCAAAAAGCTAATGTGTCCTGTGAAAAAAGTGTCTTCAATTAAAGATATGGGTTTCTTTATGGTATTTACTATTAAGAACACTAAAATATGCTAATGTGAATTTTGAATATAAGAAGGAGAAAAGTATTTGATTGTTTAAAAATGTAACAGTAATTCAACATTTGGTCTCAATCATTAAAAAAAAAACTTTATTGAAGAAAATAAGAGCTGTGTGAAGAGAGATGGACAATATTTTTATTGTCCAAAGTCCAAAGCATTTCTTTAGGGCACAGAATCAATATGACTGCAACCAAGGCTCTCACACCAGACACTCACAACTGTCGTCTGTCTTTGGCCAACTACAAGAGTACCCCTCAGATCCCCGAAGAAGGGTACTGGAGAAAAGGAAAACAGCTCCTGACAACTAGAAATTGTCCTGATACCTTGTGAAGGCCTTGGCGTTGCAAGGCAGTGGCCTCCTGTCCGGTTGAACACCAACAGTCTCCCAGAAAGTCACCACCACCAGACCACGCTGCCACCATGATGGATCCCGTCAGAGATCAGGCTACTTTGTAAATCATGTCTGAATCCAGGCAAAAACATGAACATCATCCAAACCACAAAAGGAACCAAATATCCTGAATCCTGGCTCCTGTGAGTGACTTTGCTTCTTTACCAAGTCTAGCCTCAGCCTCTTTTCATTTTTACCTTCCAGGTAGGATAACCAACTTCTCTCAGTTTGCTCGGGATTTGGGGGAGGTTGTGTGCTGCAAATGCTGTGCCCCAGAAACCCCTCAGTTGCTGGGAGAGCTGGTTACCCAGCTTCTCAGTAAGAGTCATTAATTACGCAAACCATAAAATTACACCCGCTTTTTGACAGCAAGCAAACAATAGCAAAGCCCTGCTTCCATGAACAGAGAAGGCAATGGCACCCCACTCCAGTACTCTTGCCTGGAAAATCCCATGGATGGAGGAGCCTGGTAGGCTACAGTCCATGGGGTTGCTAAGAGTTGGACATGACTGAGCAACTTCACTTTCACTTTTCACTTTCATGCATTGGAGAAGGAAATGGCAACCCACTCCAGTTTCTTGCCCGGAGAATCCCAGGGACAGGGGGAGCCTGGTGGGCTGCCGTCTATGGGGTCACACAGAGTCAGACACGACTGAAGTGACTTAGCAGCAGCAGCAGCAGCAGCAGCTTCCATGAGGCCTTCCTCAAATCACAATACAACCCTAAATCCTACAGTAAGTCTTTTCTTAATACAGTGTTACTGAGATGCCCCATGGTTCGCCATGGTAGCCTTCACTTCATTGCTACTAGACAAAAAAAATAAATAAATAGTTCAAGTACAGGTGTGTTCCAAGTTCCTGTGGCAAAAGGAAATTGACAGGATGTCAAGGAAGAAGAGTCAAAGGCAATATAGATGAAGATCTATATATAGAATAAGGTGGCTAGAATTGTGGTGTCTTTGCGTCTCAAAAGTCACCATTCCTATCAGAGAAGCAGATTCAATATTCATCTGTGGAATTAGGTTAGGAAGAGCTATTTTCTTTACTCTGAGGACATAATCATAGATGTGCAAAATATTTATCTCTATGAATGCTCACAGAAGATCTGTTTATAATGCAGAAAATTAGGAGCAGTCTAAGCAATAACAGACCAGATAAAAATATCTAATGTGATAAAAGATATTGTCACTAATTAAAATTCTATCAAAGAACATTTAACAGTACAGAACAAGTTTATGACATAAGTGAAAAAATTCAAGTTACAGAATTGTCAATTCTGTAGGTTCCCATTTTAGCAAAATAAGAAGTATAGGACTTCTTGTTTCGGGTTCCATATTTAAGGAGCTTTGGACATCACCACTCCATCCTAACAAACAAAAAGCTGAGCAGACTAAAAATTCGACAGCTCTTCTTTGATTAATTTTTCGTTTGCTTATGTCTGGCTGTGCTGGGTATTCATTGCAGCACCGGCTTTTCTCCAGTTGTGCAAGTGGGGGCTCCTCTCTAGTTGTGGTGCACGGGTTTCTCGTGGCCGTGGCTTCTGAGGTGCAATTGACAAATTGCTGGACAGTCAACAGAGGACAAGTCTGAGAGTTAAATCTCCAGGAAGGTTCAGCTAAAAGGTTGGAGGGGACACATTATTTTGAGATTTAGCTCTAGGAGCTTGACCAGATTCCCACAGCAAATATTGGGGAACAATATTTCTAAAGAAATGGAAACAACCTTAGATACTCCAGAGCACTCTAGTCTTTTTAACAAGGCCTGCCCTCAGGAAAAACTACTTAATCAGAGCCTAATCTATTAAGGTATGTTCGGAGTTGAACTGACCACAGGAAGGGAAACCACTAACTGTAGCCCACTATAACGATCCTCTCTCACCAAAAGGGGATAAACGGAGAAACTCTTGTGAGGTTCACAGCCGACAGGCGTAGGCTTGCTAAAGGGCTGAGACCTAAGTCACGGGGCTCTAGAAAGCCTCCCCACCACACCTCACCACTGCATTACTAAAGGTCTATCTGCAACAGCTCTTTTTACAGAGTATACTACGTTTGTGCTCTGCGTGCTATGTCCCTTGAGTTTTATCCGACTCTTCCCAACTCTATGGCTGTAGCCTGCCCTCTGCCCATGGGATTCTCCAGGCAAGAATACTGGAGTGGGCTGCCATGCCCTCCTACAAGGAATCTTCTCAACTCAGGGATCGAACCCGTGTCTCTTATGTCTCCTGCACCGGCAGACGGGTTCTTTACCACTAGTGCCACCAGGAAGCCCACATTATGTCTAGTTATCAAGAAAAATTACAAGGCATACATATGAAAAGGAAGGGAGTGCAATTTGAAGAGAGCAGGGAAAAAGCATTTGTTTTCTGTTTTTGTTACCCTGTTCTTTGTTCCTGTTTTCTCTTCTGTTTTTCTGCCCTTGTCTTTTATTGAACATTTTATATGATTCCATTTTTCTTCTTTTTTATTAAGCATACAGTCATACTCAAAAACATTTTTAGTGGTGTTATCCTAGAGTTTGCAATATGCATTTACAACTAATCCAAGTCCACTTTCAAATAACACTGTACCACTTTATAGATAGTTTTAGTACCTTATAATAATAATATGATTACTCCTCCTTCTATACTTTATATTACTGCTTTCATTTATGTCATTATATATAAACATACACAAGCAAATATATGCAAAATTTATATCATACATTATATAAGCTGCTGCTGTGGCTAAGTCACTTCAGTCGTGTCTGACTCTGTGCAACCCCATAGATGGCAGCCCACATTATTAAATATATTGTTGATATTATTTTGAATAAACTATTATCTTCTAGATCAATCACAAATAGGAAATATATATATTTTTAAATTTTATCTTCAGTTATTCCTTCTTTGATGCTACAGATCTGAATTTCTGATCTATATTACTTTTCTTCTCACTAAAAAACTTCTTTTAACTTTTCTTTCAGGCAGGTCCACTGATAATAAATTTTTCAATTTTTTTTCCTGAGGAAAATGTCTTACTAACAATAAACAAGTGGAATTAGAAGTTAAAAATGGAATACCACTTACAATAGTTCCTCTAGCTTTTTCTTTGTCCCTCCTCAAAGTTAAACACTTAGGTATAAATCTAACAAAATATATACAATATCAATATGATGAAAACCACAAAACTCTGATAACCAAAATCAAATAAGAACTAAGTAAATGGAAAGATATTCTACATTCATGGATAGAAAAACTCAATAGTGTCAAGATGTCTGTTCATCCCAATTTGCTCTATAGATTCAATTCAATGACAATAAAAATATCAAGTTACAGATATGGACAAACTGATTCTAAAGTTTATATGGAGAGGCAAGAGATCCAGAGTAGGCAGCTCAATATTGAAGGTGAAGAACGATGTTGGAAGACTGACACTACACTACTTCAGTACTTATGATAAAGCTACAGTGATCAAGACAGTGTGGTCTTGAAAAAGAAAAATCAAACAGTTCAATAGAACACAATAAAGAGCCAAGAAGTAGAATCACATAGTTAACTGATCTTTAAGCAAGGGAAAAAAACAATACAATGAGGCAAAAAAAGTCACTTCAACAATTGGTGATGGAATGACTAAATAGTCACATGCAAAAAAAAAGCATCAAGATCAAACCTTACAACAATCACAAAAATTAACTAAAAATGGATCCTAGACATATGTATATGAAATTATAAAACTAGATGACATTAATAACAGAAGAGAAAACCTAGATGACTTTGGGTCTGATGATGCATTTTTAGATACAACACTGAAGTTATGATCCATGAAAGAATTCATAAGCTGGACTTCATTAAAATGAAAAACATGTCTGCAAAAGACAATGTCTAGAGAATTAGAAGATAAGCCATAGATTCGGAGAAGATATTTGCAAAAGACACATTTAGAAAAAGACTGTTTTCCAAAATTTATAAAGAATTCAAATTCAACAATTAAGAAAACAACCAAATCAATTTAAAATCAGTCAAAGTTTTTAAATACCTCACCAAAGAAGATATATAGGTAGAAAATAGGCATATGAAAAGATGCTCCACTTGTATGTCAAAGGGGAAATGCAAATTAAAATAACAATGAAATAGCTCTATACACCTATTATGCACCTATTAGAATTTGGAACACTGACAATATCAAATCCTACCAAGAATCTGGAACAAGAACTCTCATCAGTCGCTGGTGGAAATGCAAATGGTACAACTATTTTGGAAGACATTCTGCTGGTTTCTGACAAAACTAAACATATTCTTATCATTCAGTCTAATAAATGCGCTCCTTGGTATTTATTCAAATGAACTGGAAAACTTATGTCCACACAAGAATCTACATATAGATATTTATAGCAGCTTTATTCATAATTGCCCAAACTTGGGAGCAATCAAGATGTTCTTCAGCAGGTAAATGAATAAGCTGTGGTTCATCCATACAAGGAAATATTATTCAGCACTAATAAGTGAAATAAGCTATGAAACAATGAAAAAACATGGGGGAAAACCTTAAATGCTTATTACTAAGTGAAATAAGCCACTCTGAAAAGGCCATACATAGTATGATTCCCACTATATGACATTCTGGAAAAGGCAAAACTGTAGAGACAGTAAAAAGATCTGGGATTGCCAGGGGTCTGGAATAGAAGGGGAGGAGTGAATAGGCAGAGCTCAGATTTGGGGTGCAGTAAAAATACTCTATGATACCATTAATGATGGATGCATATCATTATACATTTCTCCACACCCTTAGATTGTACAATACCAAGAGTATACCCAAAGGTAAACTTTGGGGGACTATGGTATGTTAATGTGGGCTCATTCTTAAATGGTAAAAAAGATGTACCATTGTGGTGAGTGATGATAATTGGGGTGGCTATATATGTCATTGGGGGTGACAGGGTGGAGACTATATGGGAAATCTCTGTATCTCCCTCTCAGTTGCTATAAACCTAAAACTGCTCTAAAAAATAAAGTCTTTTAATATGTATACATATTCAAAACTATGCAGTAGAAACTCAAGACAAATTTTCGAAAGCATACAAATAGACTAGCTATATAAGTCCAAGATACCTAGAGGTTATTTCTGATTGACGGAGTCATGAGCAATTTTATTTTATACATAACTAATAATATCAGTTATTTTTAATATCTAATATACTTAATAATTATTCTGATTTTCTATAATGAAAATATATTTGTTTTATAGATTAAACTATATACATTCCTCAAATACAGGAATAAAATGATCAAGATTACAGATTTAGCAAATGTCTTTACCCCTCCTCTATGACATGCAAATGAAATTATAGAAAAGATTATTTTCTTTATGTATGATGATGGAAAAATGGGGAGGAAACACTGCTATTCAGATAATATATGAAATAAACCAGCTTACCACAAATCACCTCATGCTCAGGTGATCTAAGCAATCGCCAAAACTATTAAATGAAATTAGCTTGTCTTCACTCTTTTAAAATAAATATAATCCTAGAAGAAAATTACAGGTATCCTAAGGCAAGATAATTCTGTATAATTTTTTAGCATCCAATGTTACACTGTAAACTTAGCAAAACAATAAAATAGTTAAGCATTAGAAAATAAACTTCCTTATGAATTAAGTGCAAAAAATCATTATATGTTTAATTTTTAAAACATACCAAATGCCATTCAAATAGAAACTTTTTAATATTGTTTTTTTAAAAAATTAACTTTTAGTGTGGTATTTTTATCTTTTATTTTTATTTGTCAATTGATTAAGTCCTCATTTGGAATAAGGACAGGTTTTCTGGTAATTAGCAAAACTCAGTGGAGACTGAAAAAAGATAGAATCCTTTATTGCTCTCATACTTGAACTGCTTTCATTATAACAATCTGATGAAAAAAGAAGTTATTCCTCATTACCCAATGACCCTTCAAATCTATCAATAGGTCAAAGACAAAGCAAGGTTTCAGTTTTCATCATAAATAATTTGGGAACAGAGAGAGAGAGAGGCAAGCAACAATATAGAGGACGTACGTCTGCTGCTTAAAAAAACTTCCTGTCTTCTCATGCAACCTTGGAAGACAAGCTTCAATTTCCTCAATTGTTTAATGGGGTAAATGACTTCCTTGTTGGATTGTTTTGATTACATTTAATAAAATGTATTGTGAGTCAGGCCTAGGATAGGCACTCATTTGCATGTTGTAGAGGAGGGGTAAAGACATTTGCTCAATCTGTAATCTTGATCATTTTATTCCTGTATTTGAGGAATGAATATAGTGCCTTCTTTTTCTAATTTCTGATATCAAATTGAATAAAAGCAATTTTTTATTTTCAAAAGATTGTAAATCCATCTAAGTTTGTACAGCTAACTATGATTCAGAAAGCACTGCAACATATTCCTGGAATTTCAACACTGAACATCATTTTTTGGACAGATTTATAACTTAGTAAATGATTCTTTAACCATAATGTAGCTGATACCATTAAGTATGCTTAAGGGAGTACAGATTCTAGCATGCTCTTCTGGAGTTTTAATGTCATACCAAAGACTATAACATTCCCTATCACTCAGGAAAGTAACAGGTATTTTTCCAAGAGGTAAAAGAAACAAACTGCACAAAAAGATGTAATTTTACCAACCTTTTAGTCTAGTCCTCAAGTATCTTAATCTTTGCTGTCTGTGGGACATTATAAAAGACACAAAATAAGGATATTTCATTTAAGGCTATGTCCAAAAAAAAAATACTGATCATAATAAAACTTCTTACCTAACAAATATATATAAAGACAGACATACTCAATATAACCAAGTAAATGTGGGTTTCCAATAATAAAGTGATAAATCTACATTATTTAAATATGCACATTTATCCTGGCACTGAAACTGCACAAACTCTACCAGTTCTCGCAAATGTAGGCATCAGTATATATTTAATTTTACTCTTAGTACTTTAGTTTTTTTGATTTTAGTCCGTAACAAGCATGAATAGTTCTAAGACAGAGAATATGTAAGGAGATGCTGTTTTTGGTAGCCTGTGTGTTCCATTTTTATCTGCATTTCTGTTCTATTCTGTTTATTATATTTTCTCCTTTTTCCTATCCTTTCCCCTTCTCATAGTCCATCATCCATTACCCACTCTTCCTTTAAGATACATTTTATTACCCACTTCTTAGTCAAACTAACTACACAAAAATGATATTATATCTTGCAACTCAAGACTGTTGTCTTCAGACCAGCAGTTTATTAGACATGCGTACTTCTAGCCACCACCCTAGAGCTACTGAATCATAATCTGCATTTTAAAAGGATCCCAAATGATTTGAATCCACACTGAAGTTTGAGAAATGATGTACATTAACAATTCGTACCTTGGTGTGATACTGTTCCATAACATTAACAAAGCATGAGCCACTAACTGAAATCATGTCATGTATTTATTTTTTCCTTGTTTCTTGTCCATCCATCTAGAATGCAACTGTTTGAGGTCAAGTAATTAGTACTTTTTACCCTTTTTTATCTCTGGTATATACAATAGGACCCACTCAGTCATATCCGACTCTTTGTGATCCCAAGGACTATACAGTCCATGGGATTCTCCAGGCCAGAATACTGGAGTGGGTAGCCTTTCCCTTCTCCAGGGGATCTTCCCAACCCAGGGATCAAACCCAGGTCTCCCACATTGCAGGTGGATTCCTTACCAGCTGAGCCACACTGGAAGCCCCCTTTAACACGCAGATGCTCAATATTTATATGAGTCGACATAGTGATAAGATGTTGTGTATTCATATGCATAGCAGATGTAAATATTTGTTACTTGATTTATGATTAAATAAATCCATGCCTCGTTTTTTATTTGGGGGATAAGTGGATGTGTAGCTTGCATCTGAAGAACAGTATTTTGTTCTATCTACCACATAGAAAAAAATCTGCCTGGCTGTTTTAAGGAAGTACATCTGTATTTCGATCAGTATAACCCTAAAGGTGGGAACTGAACAAAGTTAAAGAAAATCACCAAAGCTTAGAAATCACTAAACTTGCCTCTGCTCTCCTACACATTTTCATTGCTTATACTTTTTCTGAGAGCTGCTAAGGTAATATTAGCATAACCAATTCTATCCACAATAACTTCCCTGGTGGCTCAGACGGTAAAGCATCTGTCTACAATGTGGGAGATCTGGGTTCCAGCCCTGGGTTGGGAAGATCCCCTGGAGAAGGAAACGGCAATCCACTCCAGTACTATTGCTGGGAGAATCCCATGGACAGAGGAGCCTGGTAGGCTACAGTCTATGGGATCGCAAAGAGTCGGTCACGACTGAGCGACTTCACTCACTCAATTCTATCCACAGACTTCCCAGGTGGCTCAGCGGTAAAGAATCTGCCTGCCAAACAGGAGACCAGGGTTTAATTCCTGGGTCAGGAAGATCCCCTGGAGAAGGAAATGGCAACCCACTGCAGTAGTCTTGCCTGGGACATCCCAAGGACAGAGAAGCATAGGGGGCTACAAGGTCCATGGGGTCACAAAAGAGTTGGACATCACTTTGTTACTAAGCAACAACAATGCTATCGACGGTTATTTCCTGCAACTGGATAAATGAAACACTTAGATGAGAGAACTGAAATGCCAATTAATGAAAGAAACCCTAATTACATCCTCTCTGAAGAAGTTTAACACATATCAGTGATAATCCCTTTCGGCAGAGTATCCAGAATGAAATAAAATCCAGATTTATTGAATAAGATTGAAAACGAAAACGACCATAGACTTTTGATTGCAAACAAAAACTGACCATAGACTTTTGATTATTGCCTTTAATGAATAACACTGCAAAGTATTGACTCTATTCTGCTTGCTGTATTTTTAAAGTCTAGGTTACAAGAAAATTTTGTGTATAAATTGATCATTGCAGGTTTAGATGCTAAATAATACAAGGGATTTACAATTCATGAGTAGGGAAATGACTTTTTGTGGTCTTAGAAAATATTACACTGAAATACCTAGTACATGATAATGTACACTTTACCCAGATAAATTCAGCAATTCACCAGTTTCTTTCTGTTAGTCTTTTCTTAGAATTATGTAAAAGGAAAAACAGATTAATCTGAATAGAAATTCAAGACATGTATGGTTTGAGAAGCATTCCAAATGAATGAGATAATTTTTGTTATGATGTTCACTGAATATAAAAGCATATATATGTACATGTGTGTAGATATATGCACATATTTATGTGCATGCATCAGTTCAGTTCAGTTCAGATGTTCAGTCATGTCTGACTCTTGGTGACCCCATGAACCGTAGCACGCCAGGCCTCCCTGTCCATCACCAGCTCCCGGAGTCCACCCAAACCCATGTTCATCGAGTCAATGATGCCATCCAACCATCCCATCCTCTGTCATCCCCTTCTCCTCCTGCCCCCAATCTTTCCCAGCATCAGGGTCTTTTCCACTGAGTCAGCTCTTCGCATCAGGTGGCCCAAGTATTGGAGTTTCAGCTTCAGCATCAGTCCTTCCAATGAACACCCAGGACTGATCTCCTTTAGGATGGACTGGTTGGGTTTCCTTGCAGTCCAAGGGACCCTCAAGAGTCTTCTCCAACACCACGGTTCAAAAGCATCAATTCTTTGGTGCTCAGTTTTCTTTATAGTCCAACTCTCACATCCATACATGACCACTGGAAAAACCATAGCCTTGACTAGACGGACCTTTGTTGGCAAAGTAATGTCTGCTTTTCAATATGCTATCTAGGTTTGTCATAACTTTCCTTCCAAGGAGTAATGTCTTTTAATTTCGTGGCTGCAATCACCATCTTCAGTGATTTTGAAGCCCAGAAAAATAAAGTCTGACACTGTTACCACTATTTCCCCATCTATCTGCCATGAAGTGATGGGACTGGATGCCATGATCTTTGTTTTCTGAATGTTGAGCTTTAAGCCAACTTTTTCACTCTCCTCTTTCATCACGAGGCTATTTAGTTCTCTTCATTTTCTGCCATAAGGGTGGTGTCATCTGCATATCTGAGGTTATTGATATTTCTCCCAGCAATCTTGAGTCCAGCTCGTGCTGCCTCCAGCCCAGGTTTCTCATGATGTACTCTGCATATAAGTTAAATAAGCAGGGTGACAATATACAGCTTTGACATACTCCTTCACGTATACATAAATGATACAGATCTATAAGTATACTGCCATATATGGGTATGTACCTATATATAATAGAGCAAGAACAAAATTATTATTTTAACAGTGATTATTTTTGAGAGGCAGGAGTAAAAGTTGTTTTTCAAATTTTCTTCTTCATCCTTTATAATATGGCCTTCCCAGGTGGTTCAGTGGTAAAGAATCCACCTGCCAATGCAGGAGATACAAGAGATGCGTGTTTGATTCCCAGGTCAGGAAGATTCCCTGGAGTAGGAAATAGCAGTGCAATCCAATATTCTTGCCCGGAAAATTTCATGGACAGAGAAGCCTGGTGGGCTACAGTCCATGGGACAGCAGGGTCAGACACGATTGAGTGACTGAGAACACATTCTGAACAACACAAATATTACTTTTCCAAAAATCAGACGAAAAGGAATATCAACAAAAATTATTCATCATTTTCACTAGGTGAGAGGACAGCAGCAATTCTATTTTTCATAATCAAATTTATGTATTTTTACATAAGTAATAAATATTCATTATGTATAATTTTTGGCCTTTTATACAGTTCATGAGGTTCTCATGGCAGGTATACTGGGGGTGGTTTGCCATTCCCCCCTTCAGTGGATTGGGATTTTGTCAGAACTCTGTGCTTTGACCGGCAGTCTTGGGTGGCCCTGCATGGCATGGCTCATAGCTTCATTGAGTTACGCAAGCCCCTTCGCCATGACAAGGCAGTGATCCTAAAGCCTTTGACTGTGTGGATCATGACAAGCTGTGTAAAGCTCTTACAGAGATGGAAATACCAGACCATCTTACCTGTCTCCTGAGAAACCTATATGCAGGTCAAGAAGCAACAGTGAGAATGCCGTACGGAACAACTGATTGGTTCAAGATAGAGAAGGGAGTAGGACAGGGCTGTCTGCTGTCACCCTGTTTGTTTAAGCTATATACTCCGCACATCATGAGAAGTGTCAGGCTGCATGAGTTACAAGCTGGAATCAAGATAGGCGGGAGAAACATCAACAACCTCAGATATGTGGACTATACCACTCTAATGGCCGAAAATGAAGAGGAACTTGATGAGGGTGAAGGAGAGTGAAAAAGCCAGCTTATGACTTTAATCATAAATAAATATTAAAAAATATTAAAAAATCTAAGATCATGGCATCCAGCACCAGTACTGCATGGCAAATAGAAGGGGAAGAGGTGGAAGTTAGTGACAGATTTCCTCTTCTTGGGCTCCAAAATCACTGCGGAAGGTGACTGCAGCCATGAAATCAGACTGCTTATTGGCAGGAAAGCAATGACAAACCTAGACAGTGTGCTGAAAACCAGAGACATTACTCTGCAGACACAAGTCCGTATAGTCAAGGCTATTGTCTTCCTAGTGGTCATGTACGGCTGTGGGAGAGCTGGACCGTAAAAGAGGGCAGAACGTCAAAGAATTGATGCCTTCAAACTGTGGTGCTGGAGAAGACTCCTGAAAGTCCCATGGACAGCAGAGAGATTAAACCAGTCAATCTTAAGGGAGATCAACCCTGAATATTCACTGGAATGACTGATGCTAAAGCTGAAGCGCCAGTATTCTGGTCATCTGATGCAAACAGCTGACTCAATGGAAAAGTCCCTGATGCTGGGAAAGATTGAGAGCAGAAGAAGAGGGCATCAGAGGATGAGATGCTGGCAAGCATCACCAGTGCAACAGAACATGAACTTGGGCAAACTCTGGGAGATGGTGAGGGACAGGGAGGCCTGGCATGCTGCAGTCCATTGGGTTGCAGCGTCAGACACCACTGAGTGACTGAACAGCAAAAATGTGTAATTTAGAACACACAAAGAAAAAGAAGAAAATAAAATCACCTATAATATTATTTCCTAGAGATAACCATCCCTAACTTTTGATATATATACCTTACAGTCTTTTTTTTTTAAGAATACAAATACATATTTTTGAAAAACTAAAATGAGACTCTCTTATATGTATTTATACTATTAAGTGAAATAATAACCCTTTATATGCTAACAGCTCTTTGCAATCAAAATTTTCACATACACTGCATTTTATTTTGAATACACACTTAAAATTATAATCCCTTTTCAATGCTGGATTACTGAATTTCTGTCAACCATTTAAAACTATTTGTAGATAGTTTTAAGGTTCTGTGAGCCAGAAACTATTTTTCTACCATAAGTTGTTCAGCCAAACAAAATATCTTATTCCTCTTCTAATGTTTCAAAGCTGTGAAGAAAATTGTTTAGTCACTAATTTAGCAACTGTGTTTGACTTTGCCACACCATGGACCATAGCCTGCCAGGCTCCTCTGTCCTTGGGATTTCCCAAGCAAAAATATTGAAGTGGATTGCCATTTCCTTCTCCAGGGTGTATTCTCAACCCAGGGATAGAACCAAAGACTCCTGCACTGGCAGGCAGGTTCTTTACCACTGAGCCATATTACTTCTTATCAAACTGTGTTAAAAAAATTAAACGTAGATATAGTTAACCCAGGAATAATGTAATAAAGCCCTAAGTAGTAAATTTAATAGCAAAATCTTAAATTTCACAAAATAAATGATGAGACTCTTCTGGTCCTTGAAATTTCAATATTGTTTAGAAAATTATTAGAATTTGTTTTCCTCCTAGGAAACTTTAATAATTTAATCAGGGAGACATTACTTTGTTTGTATAGCTTCTTTTGCTAGCAGGAACACTGACACCAACACCACATGTTAGTTGTTCGATAAAGACCACTGAGGACCAGGCATTCAGGTTGGCCTTCTCAGAAGGCTTTAAATGTAAAATGATGAAGAAGAGAAAGAGAGAATACTCTAGTCACTGGAAACAATGCTCCATCAGTCTTTTCTTCAATCTCATAGAGATTGAAGAATTGATTATCTTGTTTGTTGTTGAACTCATGATAGGTGCTTAAAAATTATTTTTACAATGAATGAATTAATATTTTAATTGGAAATTCTTGAAGGAAATGAGATTAGAGGAAGTGGACCAAGAGTGAAAAGTGACAATCTCTCTTGTGAGGAATCTGTCTATATGGTCTTCCCTTTGAGACCCTTTGGACTTCCCTGGTGGCTCAGATGGTAAAGCGTCTGTCTACACTGTGGGAGACCTGGGTTCGATCCTGGGTTGGGAAGATCCTCTGGAGAAGGAAATGGCAATCCACTCAAGTACTATTGCCTGGAAAATTCCATGGACAGAGAAGCTTGGTAGGCTACAGTCCATGGGGTCGCAAAGAGTCAGACACGACTGAGCGACTTTACTTTCACTTTCCCTTTGAGACTCAGGGAACCATCCAAATTAATGTTAATTTTAATGTTTCTATTTTTGATGTTGGACAGGTGGCTTCCCTGGTGCCTCAGCAGTAAAGAATCTGCCTGCAGTGTGGGAGACTTAGGTTCAATCCCTGGGTTGAGAAGATCCCTTGGAGAAGGGAATGGCTGCCAAACTCCAGTATTCTTGCCTGGAGAATCCCATGGACTGAGGAGTCTGGAGGCTACAGTCCACGGGGTTGCAAAGAGTCAGACATGACTGAGCAACTAACACTTTCACTTTTTTTCACTCATTACAGGTTATTTACACATAGCAAAAGATCCTAGTGTGTCAGGAGAATACAGAGTGATAGATACAGAGAAGAAAGAACAAGGCACATATGGCTAATCTGATCTTCTCAAAAGCTCAGCAGCCAACAGAGTCACTAGACTTGGTAAATGCTCAATGGCTAAAAGGAAAGAAGGGAAGATACTGGTAGGACAAGAACACAATCCTTCTGGAATGCCTAATGCAAGATCACTGCCCTTGGAAAGAATAAGAAAAAGAGACTGCACATATGAATTAACTAAATTTAAATAACAATAGAATAACTTTTTTGAGCTCTCATGAATGAATAATTTAAGTAAATAATAAAAGCATTAGAAATTAATATAAGATTATTAATATTACCTTTCACTTCAAATTCCATGCCCTTGGCCCTGGACTTGGGTTTCTGTTCAATCTTCAGTGAGTGACTACATTAGTCTAGCAAGTGGATAGAGTCCCCATTTTTCCCCTCCCAATGTAGCAAAGTCAACCACAAGTTACCCTCAGGAAGCTGGGACGTTTTTAGTGATGATGTCTTCTAGTTTAGCAAATGAAAAGGGATGCTATAATGCTACAAGTTCATTGACTAAAAGGAAAAGAATTTCAAATAGAGATCTGTTTTCGAATTACTACCTAAGATTTTATTAACAAATTTCTTTGAGAGTATTAATAACAGCTAAAACTACTGAATATTTACTATGTACTAACTACTGTTGTTGGTGTTTTGCATACATTAATACACAATGTATTGAAATGTCTACAACTCTATGAAGTAGGTGTTAATATGAACCTCATTTTATAGATTAATTCACTGATTCTTTGAATAAATATTCAGGAAGCCCCAGTTATGTACCAGGTGATCTACAAAGAGCTAAGGTGAATCTTTCTTCCCAGGACTTGCAAGCTAAAGAGGTGGAGGCAAAAAAAAAAAAAAAAAAAACCAGGTGTAAAATATGGAGTGTAGCAGATGCTAGGAAGAAAATTAAAGCCAGGAAGTATTCCAGGACTTAGGGAGTTCCAGGAGACAGGGAGGGAGGTGATGTTTCAAATGAGGAAAATAGGCTATGAGCAAGAAATAGCTTTTATTTTATTTCCCACTACAAAATAATTTATTAAAACACAGCTTCAGCCTCCTATATACAAGAGCATATACTCCGACTACCCTAACTAGGGGACCCTTTTCTTCTCCCTTGCCTTGCAAACCTCTTCTATCAGACCTTTAAGATACTGGTCTCTTTGGGAAAGGAATCTGCCTTCTCCTTCAGAGCCTCATTCTTCTTTCCTAGCTCTTTACATTCACCCGTGAGGGCCTCCTGTTCTGCCCTCTTCTTCTGGCAAGACCTAGTGGCTGCTCTTTTGTTCTGCTCCATTTTCTTCAGCTTCTTGTCTAGCTTCTCACCCTTTACTTTTGCTGCTACCATCTTCTCTCCAGGAGGGTCGTAGGGTTTGGGACGGGAAGAGACACTGAGGGCACCTGGAGATAGCAGGCTCTTGTTTGGAGAGCCCCTGGAGGTGGAGGGGCTATGCTGGGGAGAGCCCAGAGAGGAGTCAGGCCTCATACAGACGCCACTATCATTATCTGAGGGGGCATCCTCCTCCTTTATGCACTGAGGGATCACCGGAATGGAAGTGGTGGAGTCTGGCTTGCTATCTCCTTCAGAGAGGACACTTCCAAGGTGACAGAGCTAGTTACTGCTGAAGACGGCTTCCCAGGTGGCTCAGTGGTAAAGACTCTGCCTGCCAGTGCAGGAGATACAGAAATGCAGGTTCAGTCCCTGGGTCCAGAAGATCCCCTGGAGGAGGAAATGGCAACCCACTGCAGTGTTCTTGCCTGGGAAATCCGATGGACAGAGGAAGGAGTCTGGTGGGTTACAGTTCGAGGGGTCAAAATGAGTCGGACATGGAAGAACACACAGAGAGCAAAGAGGAATAGCTACTCAGACTTCAGGGACCCATAATCTCTATGCAGTATCCCATCCAAAGTTAAATCCCTGCATATGATAGTCCATTAATCATGAGAATAATCTCATAGAATCAAAGACACACAATTTTCAAAGTTGTTAAAAACAACATATGGCCCAAAACGCCAGTGAAAATGTCTAAGACATTAATTCTTATGATAGCATAAGATTACACTCCATTTGACATTAAATTGATGTTCTAGTTAGAATCCTTAATTACAAAGAAAGGGCAATTTACATGTGAGAGTATATGTTTACCAGTCTTGCTGCTCACTGAATTATCTCACAAGAATGTTTTATATTAGAAAGAATTCCCAGGGGTGGTTTGTATTATGTTGGACTGGCTCTCGCTGCCAGAGAAAATAACTCTTTTTACAGTGCCAAACATGTGAAATCATTATCAGTAGGTAATGATGATTCTTCTCAGTCCAAGTTAGATTTGAAGGAGCAGATACAGTTCTGACATTTTTCCTTCAAGTATCTGCAAATTCTTTACAGTCATCTAGAGTAGAACATGAACTTGGACAGCAGACTGTCCTTGGTATTTTTTTTTTAATGTCCACCAGTATTTTATGCATTTTAAATAGTAATCAACATTTGAAACTGATATCCAAGACTATTTCCACAAAATACCAGGGACTCTGTACCTGAGGACTTTATTTTAATTTCCAAGTTAAATTAAGTGTAAATAATTTTAGCATGTGTTATAGGTTTTGGTTTTCTATTTTCATGTGACTAGACAAAATGACTTTGAAATTGCTTGCTTTCACATAAAAGCAACCTTTAAAGGATACTTTCATTCTCTCAGAAATAGTGTATATAAGCATCATCTTTTTAAACTTGAATAAAGATAGTAGAAGCTGAGTCTATACACCTCTGTACACTTTTAGGGAAGCAATAAGTTTTTTTTTCCCCCTTTTATTCAGTGAGATATACTAATACGAAAGATGACTGCATTTAAGCCTAGGAAAGTTTCTCCTGGGGCTCACTTTATTGATAGATAAGATCCTAAAAGAAGCTTTTCAGGTTGGGTAAAACAAGAGGTAACATGTATTGAGTTCAGAGTAAGTCTCAAATACCCGAGGTAGAGATATTTGCAACGTGGGAGACACTGATTTGATCCCTGGGTCATGAAGATCCCCTGGAGGAGGAAATGGCAACCCACTCCAGTCTTCTTGCCTGAAGAACTCCATGGACAGAGGATCCTGGCGGGCTAGAGTCCGTAGGATCACAAAGAGTGAACACGACTGAGCAACTAACACTTTTCACTTTTTTTTAACCCTAGGTGGAGATTTTTACACATAAATGCATTCAATACTCACAATTGTCCTAAAATACGTAGTATTATTTTCTCACTTCACTGATAAAGAAATGGAGTTTTGAAAAAGTTAAACTGCCATTGGAGCAGCTCACAGAGCTGAGCTCCAATCCAGGAGTATCCAACTCCAAACCTTTTGCTTATGGCCACAGAGGTATAGCCTGGCTTGTCCACATACGTCATGCTGGTCCCCAGTTTCACACAAAAAACACTCTAGCACGTTGGCCTCACTGGTGGGCCTGCTTGTGTTAAGAGTGAAGAAGAACCTAATGAGTACTTCGTTTGATTCATTTGTGAGGATGCTCTGCTCCCATTGTATCCATTCCAATCTCCCAGTCCCTGAACATAACCATCATCTTTCAAATGCATTCGTGTATGCGCTTTTCCTTTGCCTGCTGTGCCTAGTCTCATTTATCTTCCTAATTAATTTTCAACACTCCTATCAATGATTGCTCCTGGTAGAAGACTTTTTCCAAATTATCCATGATCATGGCTCTGTACTATATACTTCGTTAGAAAGTGTCAAATACAGGAATTCCCTGGGAGTCCAGTGATTAGGACTCATACGTTTCCACTGCTGAGAGCTCGAGTTCAATCCCTGGTCAGGCAACTAAGGACCCACAAGCTGTGTGGTGTGGTCAGAAAAAAAGATAAAGAGAAAAGTGTCACATGGATTACATTATTTACATATTATTTGCTTTCCTTTCTCTTTCATTAGTGAGCTCTTGATAGCAGAAGCTGGGTGATCTTTGTTTCTACCTCAACTCTAAGTATCCACCAAAAGCCTGCCACACAGTAGAAGTTCAATAAATGTCGGTTGACTAAAACTATTATTTAGTGGAAACTGAGCCAAGCCAAAGGAAAAAAAAAATGCACTCCAAATAAGGCAATTGTGCCTTATAGCCAATACACATAATTCAAAGAAGATTATTCAAAGTTGAATATGAGGAAAAATAAATTACACAGATATGGCACTGACTTGCATGGGAATTAGGGAAACAGACAGAGAGTATATTAATTTAGAGGGTTATGGAAAAAGCACTCATAACATCTAAACGTTTCAGGATTGTAGAGAAAAAAAATTACTAATATCTAAATGTTAACAATAAAGGGAAATTGGTAAAATGCTTCATTCTAATGTTTTAATTAACAGCATGAAAATATATCCTTGAGATCAAAGGCTAATATGAAAAATGTGTCTATGTTGATGAAGAGCAGAATAATTTCTTTATGACTTAAATACTGTTGAAGAAGAACACTCTGGGTATCATCTTATGTTAATCAAAATTAATATCATAGAGTATTTGTCATGAAAAGTACAAAATAGGGAAGCAATATTGACAAGGAAACAGGAAAATAAAACTCATAATAATGAAATAAGACCAATAAAAATGATATGCATACTGGAAAGATGATACACAGGAAAAGTAGATAATTTTCTTGGCTGCAATTTTGAAATATGATGCCTAAAATGAAAATGTTTCAAGTGGAATATTCAGAAACTTATCTACTTTAGAAGTTTTTAAGTACTGCTATCGGAGAAGGCAATGGCACCCCACTCCAGTACTCTTGCCTGGAAAATCCCATGGACAGAGGAGCCTGGTAGGCTGCAGTCCATGGGGTCGCGAAGAGTCGGACATGACTGAGCAACTTCACTTTCACTTTTCACTTTCATGCATTGGAAAAGGAAATGGCAACCCACTTCAGTGTTCTTGCCTGGAGAATCCCAGGGATGGCGGAACCTGGTGGGCTGCCATCTATGGGGTTGCACAGAGTCGGACACGACTGAAGCGACTTAGCAGCAGCAGCAGCAGCATACTATTCCAGATGGGAAAACTTTCTGAAGTTCATTTAGCATAAAAAAGTTACTAAATTCAAAAGACTATATAATATAGTCTTCAAATAAAATATATTGCAAGTTCATGTAAATTAAGTCACAGGGCCTAAGATTTAGTTCACGTGTGACCTTCTGTTAAATATAGAATGTGGAATTGCTTTATGAAAGCTTAAAATCTTCCCACAATTGAAACTATTGGTGATAGAGAAGAGGATTCTGCCTGTGACAGTATTTCCTCAGCAAAGCTCACTCCAATTATTGCCACCTCAGGTTTTAACAACACTCTGATTAGACTTAAGAGTATCTGTACATCTAAGAAGGTAAACATAAGCTGGTACTCCCAAAGAACCCTAAAAATAATTTTTACACATCAAACAAAAATCTGTTTGGTAGTTATTTATTTTAAATTGGGTGCTAGATGTATCTGATTCACATTCCAGCTCTGTCATTTCCTAGTTGCCTACCTTCTCATGCTTGTATTTTTACTTAAAAATCACAATGACACTAAGTATCCAGACTTTTTGTGTGAATTAAACAAAAATGTGCATAACATTTTTATAACAGCGTTTGACACATAGAAATTTGTAACTCACAGAAATTCATTAAATATTAGACAATAAGTATTTTTAAAATGTAAGGTATGAAAGAATGGATCAGTCAAGGACAAATAATGGAAGTGAAGTTATATGCTTCCTCATGCAAGCACAAGCATCATGGGAGAACTGGAATTCAAAGGGAGGAGCCAGCATCTGGACTCAATATGGATTTTTCCCAGACTCCTGCCCACATGGATACTATGGGTCCTGCATAAACAATTTAATGTCTCAAGGTCTCATCTGTCAAAGGACAATGTTGGACAAGATATTATTTGAGACCACTTTTAACTCTAGAACTCTAGAATGAGTTTATGATTTCTTTAGAAAAAGAGGGTTTTTAAAATAATCCTTTATAGGAAATACAATCCTCATCATATATTTATATCCCCATCATATATTTAAATCTCTGTCATATATTTACATCTTCTTTCATTTTCTAATAGCTCATCTGTTTATGGCTTATTTTTGCTTCCCCCTACATTAATATTTTGTGCGGCTTATTTTTGCTTCCCCCTACATTAATATTTTGTGCAATTGTATGTAAGTAAGATTATATTACCATTTAAATCTATGCTTCCATACATTAATATTTTGCTTGCTTTGAGGTATTTGTTTCATACTAGACTCTCATTACAGTATGGTATCGATTTTGGTGAGATTTTCATTTTTCCTTGGAACACTTAATATATCATTCCAGGCCCAAATGCAAAATTTGACATTCTGGTCTTTTTCTCTACCATAAACTATGATTTTGTTTTAAAGTGATTCTACATACATGTTTGGAAGTACTCTCTCAACAATTAAACAGATTGTATTCTACATTATAAGAATTTATCTTTGGAATGAAACTATCAAAATGTTCACAGTCATTGCCTCAAGGTATTGTCATTATGAGAGACCTTTATTTCTGGCTTCTTTCATATTTTCTGTACAATTCAGAATTTTTATAATGAGCATATCTTATTTTCATAATTAGAGAAAAATTTAGATTTTTAAAAATATATTTCTTTGGAATTTAAAATTCTTATGCATAATTCAAAGCTGGTTTCATATATTTAAGATCACATAAACTATAAAATTAAATATCTGAAATTATATAGTATCTTTCCTAATAAAGAAAGTAGGAAAAAAACACCAATTGTAAGCTATTTCTAAATTCTAAATATTTTTGAAAGACTGACAATTAAAAATTAGATATAAATCATATTTTCTCATATTTTAAAAGAATTTCAATGAGTTGTAAAGAACTTGACCAGTTGAATAAGAAAATTACTTGTGTATGGTTCTAATCATTGTGACTAACTGAATAATGATTGAGAAAATCCACCATGCTTAAGAAGCTTCAGACTAGAGACAGGAATGATAGATCATTTATTAGAGTGTTGGGAGGCATTTTAGTAGAGTTGAAAATTCATGTTCTCAATTACCAAATTACCATAATGTTAGTCAAAGAAAATTCCTGTTTAGGTACTTGAATAAAAGGAAAAGTTGAATAAAAGCTAAGCTTCTTCATATGGGAAACTATTAAAGAGATTAATGAGCATTATTTATATCCATTTTCTAGCACTATAATACTTTAAGATTAAAAACAAAATGCAGATACAGGATGAATTTAAGAGTAAGAACTGTGTCGATTTCCACTTGTCCCCAACATTCCTATTACAATTCAAAAGAAACACTTAATTGCCTAGTAAGTAGTACAACCATAAAAATTTAATGGATAAATATAGTTCTTGGGAACAAATGTAATTCCAACTCTGCTATTATGCAATTTGTAAATGGGAATTAAAAACAATAAACTCTTCCAATATACAGGAATATTAAGACATTAGTAAAAAGTAATTTGAAATGTCTCATGCAAAGTTAAAGGGAAAATTATAAATCTTAAATATATGAGTGTAAGTGAACTCCTATTTGGCAGTAACATAAAATGTCTGACTTTTTAAATCTTTACTTAGTTCTCAATATAAACTGTCTATTGTGTTTCTCAGTGAAGAATTAAAAATTAAAATATAAGTGTCTCTTATCCTATTTCCTAAGTGAAATATAAACATATGGTAAATCAGTGTTAAAGGCACAACTTTGTATCAAACTGTTTGTTGATCTGATATGATCTTAGGTTTTGTTATCTTCCAGAATAAACCTCAGTGTGAATGAGAAAATGTCACTGATATTAAGAAAATAAAGTTTAAATTCTCTGTCTAGAAAAATAATTATTGCAACTAGTAAATGGTTGGTTACCAGCTAGAGAAAGGGGTGTTTAAGTCAAACAAAACTCATTTGTAATATTTCCTTTCAAATTTGATGAGGGTGTCTCCATTATCACTTGAGAATGGAGTTCTATGGATCTGAACAAAGCTAGTGGAGGTGATGGAATTCCAGTTGAGCTATTTCAAATTCTGACAGATGATGCTGTGAAAGTGCTACGCTCAATATGCCAGCAAATTTGGAAAACTCAGCAGTGGCCACAGGACTGGAAAGGCTCCATTTTCATTCCAATCCCAAAGAAAGGCAATGCCAAAGAATGCTCAAACTACCGCACAATTGCATTCGTCTCACACGCTAGTAAAGTAATGCTCAAAATTTTCCAAGCCAGGCTCAGCAATACATGAACCGTGAACTTCCAGATGTTCAAGCTGGTTTTAGAAAAGGCAGAGGAACCAGAGATCAAATTGCCAACATCTGATGGATCATGGAAAAAGCAAGAGAGTTCCAGAAAAACATCTATTTCTGCTTTATTGACTATGCCAAAGCCTTTGACTATGTGGATCACAATAAACTGTGGAAAATTCTGAAAGAGATGGGAATACCAGACCACCTGACCTGCCTCTTGAGAAACTTGTATGCAGGTCAGGAAGCAACAGTTAGAACTGGACATGGAACAACAGACTTGTTCCAAATAGGAAAAGGAGTACATCAAGGCTGTATATTGTCACCCTACTTATTTAACTTATACACAGAGCACATCATGAGAAACGCCGGGCTGGAGGAAGCTAAAGCTGTAATCAAGATTGCCGGGAGAAATATCGATGGAAGGAAAGTTATGACCAACCTAGACAACACATTAAAAAGCAGAGACATTACTTTGCCAACAAAGGTCCGTCTAGTCAAGTCTATGGTTTTTCCAGTGGTCATATATGGATGTGAGAATTGGACTATAAAGAAAGTTGAGCACCAAAGAATTGATGCTTTTGAACTGTGGTGTTGCAGAAGACTCTGGCAAGTCTCTTGGACTGCAAGGAGATCCAACCAGTCTGTCCTAAAGGAGACCAGTCCTGGGTGTTCATTGGAAGGACTCACTTTGAGGCTGAAACTCCAATACTTTGGCCATCTGATGCGAAGAGCTGACTCAGTGGAAAACACCTTGATTCTGGGAAAGATTGAGGGCAGGAGGAGAAGGGGACGACAGAGGATGAGATGGTTGGATGGCATCATCGACTTGATGGACATGGGTTTGGGTGGACTCCGGGAGTTGATGATGGACAGGGAGGCCTGGCATGCTGTGGTTCATGGGTTTGCAAAGAGTTGGACACAACTGAGCGACTGAACTGAAGTGAACTGAACTAAACAATTTGGTGTTCGAGTTTCATTCTTCAATATATTTAAGAATGACAAAAAATACATTTAGAAAACAAAATAAGATATAATAAAAAATGAAAAATAGAATTCAAAAAGATAAATTGATTAAAATAAAAAAGATTAATTTCTTCAAAGAAAAGTCCAATATGGATCATAAATTGAGGAAAACAACTTGAAACCTTAGTCTTTGCAGCCTCAAAAAATAATTTCAGCAACTTGATTAATTCATGCAAGTCACAGAAGTTTTGGGGAGAAAACAAAACCCTTGTGTATGTAGAACATCACATACCTGAACTCATTTATAATTCAGACTTTGTGAGTAGTGTTCTTTTTAAACAATCCATCATTTTAATTGGAATTCTGAAGTTATAATGAACTATTAGCTTCTTGGAGAAAGCATAAAAGCAGATATCCAATCTCTGAATCTAAAGGTTGTCAGCTAATAAGTTTTCCAGGTTTAATACATTCTAGAACTACAAAAACAGTTCTATCGGCCTTTGTCCTAAACGTACTGCTATCATTATACATTTACTGTTAGAATTAATTATTGTCTAAATTAGAGGACAAGCACTGTAGGTGTTTTAAACCATGCTACTAATTTTTTAAAAGTTACCTAATATATGCTTTTGAGCAGCCTTGTCAGCTACTCTAAGGCATTCTGACTTTATTCTGTAGGTAATGTAGAGCCCCATAATCAAGTGTGAATTCTAGAAAGACTGAGGAGACAGGCTACCAGCAGCAGATGTAAGAGAGAAGATGATAATCCAGGCTGATGGGAATGGGCAGTGGGAAAGCAGAGACATTTCTAAGGCAGAGAAGTTCACTGACTGTGGGAGACAGAGAGGGCTGTGTGACAGCCCTGGGGTGCTATGTGTAGCAGTTATGCTTTTAAATAAGATCTGAATGTGTAACATATATAAACAATGTGAAGTCTAGGGGGAAAGTGCAGACTAGAACAGTGATTCAAAGGGTCCATGAGGTCAAAACAATTTTCATTATAATACTAAAACGTAGTTTGTCTATGTTGGGGCAAAAGTAATAGATAGTAAGACAAATGTTGCCTAGCATGGATAATAAAGGCAGTTGTACCAAACTGTGTGATTAACCACCAAGCACTTGTGCTTAAAATAAACGTTAGTTTCATATAAGAAGAAAACACACAATAAGCTATCACTGCACAACCATCGGAATGGCTGAAATTGAAAGACTGACAACATTGTTTGTGAGAATGTAAAATGGTATAACTACTTTGGAAAATAGCAGTGTGGTTTGTGCCACAATGATTAATGACTCGCAGCAACTTTTTATGTGTTCGCTTGCAATCCAGATATCTCTTTTGGTCAAGTATCTACTTAAATCTTTTGCCAAGTTTTTTTCATTGGGTTGTTTTCTTATTATTGTGTTTTGAGAGTTCTCCATATATTCCGGATACAAGTCTTTTATGATTGATTTATCTACTGATTACATGTAAATTTCCCTGTTTTCTGGAAAGCTGGAGAATTTTTGTTTGCTGATGGACATTACAGTCTTTATCATGGGTGCTATATCCCTACAAATATACTTGAACTTTGTTCTAGGATGCAGTTACATTACTTGATAACAATTTACTATTTCAAGATCTGCTTTTAAATTTTGTTATGCATGACCAAAACTGTTTTTCATTAGGGCTGATTTTGCCCTCATTGGCCAGGTGATACTTTGCTAAATATCCTCCCAGAGGTTTCTTGACCTATAAGGTTTTTTCCACTCTTGGAGGTGGATACACAAACTATTCCCATGTCTGAGTGAACTCCTGAGAGGTTCCTCTGCTCCCTCAGGATGGTTCTTTCTTTGGTTTTGATTAGTTTCCTTGCTGGCATGTTTTGTTTGGTATTTAGCTGAAGATGAACAATACTCTGCAGTTCTCCATAGCCCCTCGCTGTGCAGCTCTCTCTGCTTCAGCACTGTGCCTAGTGAACTCATGATGCCTTGGCCTCTGGTACTCCCATCTTCATCTCCTGAACTCTGGGTAACAAATGACTCCACCTGGGTCACCCTTTCCCCTCTGGTGTCATGGAAACTCTCTCCAGGTAGTAAGCTGGGAAATTATAGGACTAACCTTACTGTCTCCCCTCTCAGTGCTGATATTCTTGAATGGCCTCATGTCCAGTATCTGAAAATGGTTGCTTCATATCTACTGTCTATTTTGTTTAGCTGTACTGGATCATGATTACTCCACTTTGCGAGAAAGAGAAAGCCCAGTATCTGTCTTTTTAAAATTCTACATGGCAAAATGTGTATACTGCACTTCTGCTACATACTCAAGTTTAGTAATCATCTCAGGGACAAGTGTCTGTGCGATTCTTTGATTTGCTGCTGAAAATAGGCAATAGGCTCCCCCTACTTCCCAATGAAACAATAGTGGTACTTGAAAGAAAAACTAACAGATAAACTATGGTTACTCAGACTTGACCACCAGCAGACACTTTCTTGAAAGTGAATGAAGTTGTCATTTCAAGGAAAACTCAGTGACAATGTTTGTTGACAATTAGAAATTTGTACATTGAGCAAAAAAAAATTGTACTTCAAGCAAAAAAATAGAACATTAAAAAACTTATATCCAAACCATGAGCTTGAGACCTTCCCAATACATAATACTTTTCTAATTAGATCAATGGTGATATTAATGAATGTGATTGCGGGATGCTCTATAATGAAATACGTCAATACTTAGAAGATCTGTATCTAAGGAAATCAATATTTTCTACATGACCAATGTATAATGTTATAAAATTACACATGGATAGAAGAGACATTAAAAGTGCAAGACAGGCCAAAGAAATGAGTATATTTAGCAGAGTACAAAAAGTCTACTGATTTATTTTTAGATGGCACATTGCAGCTAAGCTTTAAGAAACTATCACTTGTCAAGTTTGAGGGTAGTATTAAGAGTAACTCCTCTCTTTTCTAACTGAAAATCAGAGACAGAACTTTTTTCACATACAGCATGTTGCCAAAGCCAACATGATAATCTAACTGACTTCTATTATACCAGACATTAGAGTTTTGCAAGAATGTCAAGCAATACCACTTCTCTCACTAATTTTTTGTTTTTAAAAATACATCCCTTTACATAGAAATGTTATTTATGTTTGCCAGGAATGATTTACTATTTTAAAATGAATCAGATTCTTAATTCTACATTTTAATTACTGATATAATAAAAGTCAATAAATTTAACTAACATAAAAGCTCTTTGGGATCATCAAATGTTTTTAAGAATATAAAGTTTCTCGAGAACAAAATGTTTAATAATCATATTATACATAAGAGAAAATGTTTTAAGCCACATTTGGGGAGAGCCACAAGGGCCAAAGACAGAAATCTGAGCAACACCCTCACCTTCCTACTGTTGCTGAAATGTCCATACATTCAATTTGTCCTTAAGATGTATTATTTTATCCTTTAAGTAGCTTGCTAATTTGTCCTCTAGGATCCATCTCTCCATTAATTCCTTAATTCAGCCCTTCATCATTTCTCTCCTGTACCACTGCAGTATCCTCTTGCCCAGTCATGCAGCCATCACTTATACACCAGACTGCCAGAATAACCCTTCTAGCACCCTAGCCTGATTATATGTTAACCACAATTGAAAGGAATTTGAAAATAGTCCCAAGCAGTAAAATTCGAACTCCACGAGAGAAAGCATGAGAAAGCCGTTCAGAGTGCCTCTAGTTCAGTCTGTGTTTCTAGCCTCATTACACAAAATCGATGACACATGAATTATTGTCATTCAAAGCTACACGGTGTGTTCTCAGTGAAACAGATATGCCCTAGCCTCGGAGTCCATACTCCCTAAATGGGAGCATGTAAATAAATGAAAACAAGTAATTGAGCCTTTCTCAAGTCATCTTTGTGACACTACATTTATGAATAACAGACATTGTTAAAAAATATGTGACTAGACAAGAGTTACTCAGAGTCTGTCTTTCTAAGCTATAAGCAACTATGCAGCAATACAGCTGATCAGAAATGATCTGGATGGAAGGTTTAAATGGCTGAACAACAATCACCCTACAAGAACCCTATAAAAGGTTTACATTTGCTATCCATTGCAATTAACTGGAAAGTTGTAGTAGACTGAGGTAATAACTGCACTATTACTAGTTATGTAACCTATTTCTAATATAAGAGTTTATGGATTTGTCTACAACATTCTTTTTTAGCTGTGCATTTATTTCATAATATGGCTTCTTCTGTTTGAACCACTTTGTGACTCACTAAATTGAAGGAGAAGGCATTAGAAGAAAGAAAACCAGTGAAGCCAAAAGTAGATTTTGAGCCACATTTCCCCTAACCACATCTGACCAAAGGCCAGCATATAGAAGCACAGTTTATATGGACATGCTTTCCAGGGAGTTTATTACTGGGAATACAGAACACCATAGTTTCTAACAAAAGAAGTCCCCACAAAAGGTATCCCCAGGGTAGGAATTTGCAAAGGAACCATAATTCAAATGTTTCAATTTAATTAATTGCCATAACAAATTTATTTCTAATGTGTTATTGTTATTAACATAAACCAGCAAGTTTTCTTACATCTTGAAGTCCATGATAAAAATTAGTTTTTTCTTTGATATGACTCTGAATTCAACTACCTAATATAGTATCATATATGCCAACAAAACATGAAAATTAATTAAATGACATCTTTTCTATAATAACATGTGCCTACTTATTATCTTTGTTAACTGACATATGATGGGAAAAGTAGAACACAGTCTTTTTTTTTTTTCAGTTAAAGAAACCTGTATGGTTTATTTTAAAAACTGATTAAATCTCAACTGTTTCTAAGTCATCCCTGTCTCACATATTTAAGTACAACTTCTTGTTTTACTGGAATTGTTTGAAAGAATTTTTATTTGCAGCATTTTTAGAATCACTAAAAACATTTTTTCCTCTTGAATGTCTAAAATTTTCTCACTATCAATTCCCTAAAACTTTATAGATTTTTTATTTAATGGGTCGATTTGGACAATGAAAATGAAACATGTAAGGGAAAATCAAAGAAAAAAAGCAATTTTAGGTATTTGGTTCAAAGGTTCCTGGAGAACATGTCTCAAGATGCATGCTAGAAATCTTAATTAGCTGAAATTTATAATTGTTCACCCTCTTGTTATACTTGTAACTAATAATTTTTTCCTCAATTTTAAAGTGTTTCAAGTAATCTATTTACAGAGATATAACAGATTAAAGATTCAATCTCTATCAATCTCTGTATAGTAAATCCAAAATACTACAAATAATAATAATATTTCATTCATGAATGGCTGAATGTCACATAGAAAATTTCTCAGAAGCCAGAGCAATATATAAGCACAGATTTATAGTGTTAAGGGAATACATTGGAACCCATATTTCCTCTGAGTTTTTCTGCCCATCCTTGGTGGTCTAGGTTCTAAGGAACACCATACTCATTGCAAAGGTGATAAAATCAAGGCATGAGCAAAGAAAGGGAATCTTCTCATAAGTTGAGATGCTCAATCTTCTTTTTCAGCCTTGTTCTGGGTGAAACAGAAAAGTAGAAATATTATTTCTTGAGATTTCCTAAACTAAAAGCATTCACTTGGTTGTTGGACCTACACAGGGTCAACCTTAAAAACTGCCAAAAAACTGCAAGCCAAAAATTTAGTTTAAAGTAATCCCAGGTGAAAATTCAACTTCCTGGCAGAAGCAGACTTAAATCTTTTTTTTTTTTTAAGCAAAGTACATTAAAATCAAGCCTCAGTGGAGTTATATAGAGTTCCATGTTACATCAGTTTACAATGAAAAAAATATTGAAAGAACAAAAGTCTTAAGGAATAAGGCCAGCAATCCACATATTAGTATTTCAGAAAAATATAAATAAATGTCAATATAATTAAAGACATTTTAAAAAGAAAATGAGGATGTAAAGGAATCAAAGACTATTAAGATGGGCCTGGCTATGGTCAAACACCCAAATGGAACTCTAAGAAATGAAAAATATAATTGTATCTGATAACTGAAATTAAAAACTCAATGAAGATTCAAAGGCAGCTGAGAAAAGCTGAAGAAGCTGTTCTCCAAAAGATAAATCTGAAGAAATTAAGTAGAAAGAAGCAAGAGGAGCCAAGTGAGGGTAGGCTTGAAAGAGATACACGGAGAATGAGAAGCCATACATGTGTTTAATCAGGTTGCAGGAGAAAACTGGAGGAACAGAGAAGAGGGAAGACACTCAAAGGCATCAATGCTTTATCAGATTATGAAAAGACAGGGAATCTCAGATCTAAGAAGCTCAAATAATTACACACAGCAGAAATTAAAAAGGTAACATCTAGACACATCAGTATAAAACTGAAGAAATTCATACAAGAAGAAGATTTTAACAGTTGGTTATTGAGAAAAATAGACTGAAAACACAAATGGTGGTTAAGTAGCCAACTTCTCAACAGCAAAATGGATATGAAATGACAGTAGAATAATATTTTCAAAGACTTACAAAAAACAACTGAACTTCTCTATCCAGTGAGACTATCTTCAACAATGATGCAAATCTGACATTTTTGCACAAATTGAAACTGAGATGGTTTATTACCAACAGAGCTCACTAAAGAGAATCTTTAAAGATATACTTCACGGGAGGGAAAAATGATAGGGAGAGAGTTTAACATGCAAGAAAGAATGGCATACAAAGAAAATTATAAATCAATGGTTTAAGTTAAACAAACATTGATTCTACAAACATCAAAACTGTGGAAAAACTAAGAATGAATAATCATCTTGAAAAGTTGGAAAGGAGATGATTATAAATTAAAACATTATAAATGGTGCTTTTATTTTTCAGTGCAAATATAATAAATATAATTGTTAATAGCTAAAAGCAATTATTAATAATTTACTTGTTAAGTATATGTCTAGAAACTTGTGGTATATGTCTAGAAACTTCTAGAATATTATGAAAGAATAAAGTAGCATGCAAATAAAATGAGAGGGACTCAAGCCAAAAACAAGGTAAAAAAAGATGAAAGAAAAGAGAAACATGAAAAAAATGGAACAAAATGAAAGCAATAATTAAGATGGTAAAGTTGAATCCATATGCATCAGATATCAAAATCAATATAAATTTATTATTATATATTAAAAGACTATGGTTCTACCACTGAGTTTTTAAAATCCAGCTAGGCACCATTTATGAATATACACTGAGTACATAAAGATAGAGCACACATATAAAGATAGCTTAAAATAAAAGAATGTGAAAAGTTATCCCATAGAGATAACAAACTTGGTCTAATGGCCATAAATCACAGTGCATACCAAATATAGAGATAAGCTTTCTTTTCGACCACACATGGATTTTTCTAAAAAATTAGTCAAATACAAGACCCTAAATAGAACTCAATAAATTTAAAACTACCTGAATCATAGAGACCACATTCTCTGATGACACAATTCAGAAGTGAATGACAGAAGATAAATTAAACTTGCGGACACAGAGTCGGACACGACTGAAGCGACTTAGCAGCAGCAGCAGCAGCAGCAGTGGACACAGAAGGGGAAGGATAAGGGGGGCCATGAATTGAGAGAAGAGCACTGAGATATATACATTACCATATGTAAAATAAAGAGCTAGTAGAAAGTAGCTGTATAACACAGGGAGCTCAGCTCTGTGCTCTGTGAACAACCTAGAGGGGTGGGATGGAGTGGGGTGAGTGGGAGGGAGGTTCCAGCAGGACAGGACATACGTATGCTCATGACTGGTTGACGTTAAATGGCAGAAACCAACACATCGTAAAGCAACTATCCTCTAACAGAAAAAGTACTAATAAATTAAAGCTCATATTTCTGTTCTTGGCTTCCCTGGTGGCTCAGATGGTAAAGCGTCCACCTGCAATGTGAGAGACCTGGGTTCAGTTTCTGGGTTGGGAAGATAATCGGGAGAAGGAAATGGCAAGGTACTCCAGTACCTTTGCCTGGAAAATCCCATGGACAGAGGAGCCTGGTAAGCTACAGTCCATGGGGTCAAAAAGAGTCACACAAGACTGAGCAACTTCACTTTCACTTCTGTTTATAATACTTCTAAATAAATCAAAATAAGATTAGAAAACATATAGGACTTTTCATAAAAATAAAAAGCATTATGAGAACCTGTTGCGTATAAATGAATAAGTACTTTTGAAGAGAAATTATAGCCTTAAATGTCTTTGTAGACAGGAAAATATAAAGATTACATATTCATAAGCTAAGTATTTTTAAAACTGAATGAAACAGAAAAAAGAAATATTATGTATAATATAAAAATAACTAAAACAGAAAAATAAAGAATAGAAAATAATTTTTAAATTTAAAAGATTTTTCCTTTCCTTTGAAAGGAAAATGAAATTGACAAACTTTTGGGAAGATTAACTGATATAAAACAAAAGGTACCAAATATAGAGATAAGCTATAAAGAGATCACACAATTTAGCAATAAAGAGATCACACAATTTTATATAGAGTGGACACTTAAAAATAAAGGATTTTTATGAACAATTTTATGATGGTAAACTTTGAAAACAGTGAAATCAGCAAATTCTCAGAAAAATAAAGCAACAGAAATGACTCAAATAGAAAACCTGAATGACTGCAGAACCCTTAAATACATTCAACTGAAACATTCAAAGTACAGATAATTAATTCATAATGGAAAAAATAATCTGGTGTCCAACCTCACATTGCACACAGAATTAATTCCAGATGGAGATGGATGTCAGATTTAATGAGAAAGTCAAAAGTTTCCAGTTTTCAGAAGATATCTGTATGACCTAAGAGGTAAAGATTTCTTAGATAGGATATAATAAAGACAATGCCAAAGAATGCTCAAACTACCACATAATTGCACTCATCTCAGTAAAGTAATGCTCAAAATTCTCCAAGCCAGGCTTCAGCATTATGTGAACCGTGAACTTCCTGATGTTTAAGCTGGTTTTAGAAAAGGCAGAGGACCCAGAGATCAAATTGCCAACATCCACTGGATTATTGAAAAGGCAAGAGAGTTCCAGAAAAACATCTGTTTCTGCTTTCTTGACTATGTCAAAGCTTTTGACTGTGTGGATCACAATAAACTGTGGAAAGTTCTGAGAGAGATGGGAATACCAGACCACCTGACCCGTCTCTTGACAAACTTGTATGCAGGTCAGGAAGCAACAGTTAGAACTGGACATGGAACAACAGACTGGTTCTAAATAGGAAAAGGAGTATAACAGTCAGACACAAATGAGCGACTGAACTGAACTGAATAAACAGTAAGCTAAAAGAAAAATACTGATACACTTAACTACAGTAAAAGTTTGCTTATCAAAACCATCAAAAAGAAAGTTAAAAACTTAAAAATCCCAAACTCAAACTCCAAGGAGATATGTGTAAACTATATAACCAAATATTTTTAAAATATCCAATAAACCAAAAGACAAAATGAGTAAAAGCCATGAAGAAGCATTTCATAGAACAAAATTAGGATTGTAATCTATGAATATATGCATGTGCAAATATATGAGAAAATGCTAATTAGTAACCAGGATATGCAAGTTAAAACTATGATGAAATACAGTTTCACATTCATTAAATTGAAAATTAAAAACTCTGAGTGTACCAAGTATTGAAGAGGATGGGGAAGACATTTCTATCAGGTAAATTGGTACAACTGCCCTGGGGAGACAACTTGCATTACCTTTTATATGCATAAATCCTATGAGCACAACTTTCTTTCAGGACATATGGCCCCAAACCGAAACTTGTGGACCAGCAGACTTGTACAAAATAATATTCATAGAACAACATTTGTAATTGCATTCATTAAACAAAACCCAAACCCCAAACCTCTACAAATAGTCACTATTTATTAATATGTGGACAATACAATTGATAGATAAATTGAGGTGCATTCAGACTATTCCAAACAACACAGGAGAGATACTGATTTAAATTTCACAAAGCCACTATTTCTAATTCTTTGAGTGATGCCTAATTATCCATCAATAAAGATTATATTTATTAGACAATTCGTTCCTATCAGTGGTTCTTAAGCTTTAGAGTGCACTAGCCACAGGGGAACTCATTTAATGTTTATTTCTATGGCCGCTGCTACTTGTTCTTTCATGACTCAGTTCCAGAGATTTTACTCATTGGAACGAGAAGGAGCCAGGTATCTCTCATTCTGGCCAGCCCCCCCTGCACTGCTCTGAACAGTCTGATAGAGATGGAGAGAGCGCCACAGAGACTAGTGATGTGCATTCATTCCTCTTGCTAATATACAGAGGTGGATCAACGTAGGAAGGCTCCCTTCACTTAATGAGACAATTTGAAAAGATTCCCTTTAAGTTCATAAAATCAGAATATTTAATTTAACATTTGTTCCTTCTTACCAAAAACAAATAAATAAATAAACTTTGAAAACTACAAAAACTTAAGAAATCAGGAGAATTCATCATATTAGAGAAAGCCCAAACACATCAAATTGTGAAAGTGAACTATTAGAACACGAGAAAACAGAATTCCTGCTTGCTTTTAGCGTACTTATCCTTTTGTCCAAATTAACCACATGTATCTAGGGAGAAAATCACACTGTTATTTGACAAGCTACAGAAACAGAAACTCTCTGATCTCCTCCTTTCTATTCCCTGAAGGCATTTTTTTTCTGAGCTGGTCCGAAGCCTTCAGGCCCTCACCTGCTGACTGGCTTGGGGCCACCCAAGGAGTAGTTGTAAATTCCAAAATAAATGAAGCTATTTTTTGTTATCAGCCTTAGTGACTTAAATCAATTCTTCTTTTCCTGTTTTTTCCTACTTCAATTCCCACCTGTTTTCCTGTTTCCTGAACTCTGACCTCTCCTAGATTTTTTACTGTTTACCTGATACTTGACTCACTTCTTTCCTTGACACTCTATCAGGCTTAAACTTTTCATTCACATCTCTGATCTCTCTTTCTAGCCCAGTCAGTAACACCTTGGCCTCTATTTGCAGTCCTAGAGCTCCTGCCTCTCTCCCCTACTCTCAGATGTGGCCTCCCCTCTCCTCCTCCCTTATTTCCCCTCTCTACTTTTGTCTTTTTCCCTCTCTCTATTTCTCCCTCCCCCCTTCCTTTCTTTCTTCCTCTCATTTAATCAATACACAGAAAAGTAATAAAACTAGCTTATGTTTATTGAGCATATACTCTTTGCCAGGAGCTCTTGTAAGCACTGTAAATGTATTAAATAATTGAATCATCACAATAATATCAGGTGGACAGTATTATTAAGTCAGCTCTTCCCTATGCCTGCTATCCTAGGCTCAGAGGCATGTTAATAGGGTTTCTGTGGGAAATACATTTATTTAATATCAGCTTAATTGACAACAGTAAGTTTCCCCTTTAAACATTTACCTTACACAGAAAATCTGGGGGAGAAACTCAACGTGAGTTTGTTATCCCTAAACATCATTTTATGGTTTTGAGCTACTCAATTTTTCTAAGAGACACAGCATACAACAAACCAGAGCATAAGACATAAGACATGGTATTTGACAAAAGGGTTAAAACATTATGTAGAAGAAAAAAGTCAGCAAACTATACAGAGGAAACATGACTTTTCATGGCAGATGACTTCCCCAACCCCATCCCACAGTAAGAATGGCAGTAAAATGCTATATTGTTATATACACAATAGACATGTGGAAGCTCCATGAAGGCTGCCTACAGGGTAATTAGTAGCTTCACAGTGCACGCACTGAACTCTGCCCTCCTTCAAAAGCCACCACCTCTCAAAGACGCACAACGCTCAGTTTACTTTGCTTTTTATTCATCTCTTAGACTGTGCTTACTTTTGTTCATCTCTTAGAATGTGCTTACTTTGCTTTTGTTCATCTTTTAGAACCACAGATATCTGTAGGAGATAACTCAGGATATTTAGCCAATAATCACACACACACACACACACACACACACACACAGGTCTCTGTAAATAGATGTATCTTTGTGTATGCGTGTGTTGTGTATATGCATGCCAGTTGACATCACGCCCCGTTACTCCTAAATATTTCCTAACAGGAATGTTCTCTTGCATATCATCTCACAATTTAAAATTCAGAGAATCGAACATTGTGCAATGCTGCCATCGACTACCTGTGTGCTGTCACTCGGTTGTGTCTGACTCTCTGTGACACCATGTGACACCATGGACTATAGCCATCTAGGCTTCTCTGTCCATGGGATTTTACCAGGCAAAACTACTGGAGGGGGTTGCCAGTTCCTATTCCAGAGGATCTTCCCAACTCAGGGATCAAACCTGTGTCTCCTACATTGGCAGGTGTATTCCTCACCACCAAGCCACCTATCCTTTCTCCATTGTATGCTCTTTGCTCCTTACCAAAAATTAACTGTCCATATACATGTAGTTTTATTTCTGAGGTCTCAATTCTGTTTTATTGATCTGTGTCTATTTTGAATCAGAACCACACTGAGTTTATTATTAGAGCTTTGTAATATAGTTTGATGTCAGCCAGCGTAATATGTCTAGCTTTGTTTTTCTTTCTCAATATTGTTTGAAATACTGTAATGTTTAGCAGCACCATCCAAATTTTAGAATTATTTGTTCTAGTTCTGTGAAATATATCATTTGGTACTTTGATAGGGATGGTAATGCATCTGTAGATTGCTTTGGGTAGTACAGACATTTTTACAAAATTAATTATTTCAATCTGTAAGTAAAAAACATAGTTTCATATGTTTGTGTCTCCTTAATTTCCTTCATTAGTGTCTTACAGTTTTCAGTGTACAGGTCTTTCACCTCCTTGGTTAAATTTAAAATATTGAGTATTTTATTCTTATGAGGAAATTGTAAATGGGATGGTTTTCTTAATTTTTCTTTCTGATATTTCTTTATTAGTGTATAGAAACACCACAGATATATGTATGTTGATTTCATGTCTTAGAAATTTACCAAATTAATTAATTAGTTTTAGCAGTTTTTTGGTAGACTTTTTAGTTTTCTACATATAGCATTGCTACTGCTACTGCTAAGTCACTTCAGTCCGACTCTGTGACCCCATAGACAGCAGCCCACTAGGGTCCTCTGTCTCTGGGATTCTCCAGGCAAGAACACTGGAGTGGGGTGCCATTGCCTTCTCCAATGCATGAAAGTGAAAAGCAAAAGTGAAGTCGCTCAGTCATGCTGAGTCTTAGTGACCCCATGGACTGCAGCCTACTAGGCTCCTCCATCCATGGGACTTTTCAGGCAAGAGTACTGGAGTGGGGTGCCATTGCCTTCTCTGACATACAGCATTATGTGATCAGCAAACGGTGACAGTTTTACTTCTCCCTTTCTTATTTGAATAACTTTTCTTTTTCTTGCCTAAATCTGAGGCTAGAATTTCCAAAACTATGTTGAATAAAAGTGGCAAGAGAGGCATATTTATCTTGTTCCTCACTGTTGAGTGTGATGCTACTAAAAGTTTACCATGTATGACCTTTATTATATTGAGGTATGCTCTCTCTCAACCCACTTTGTTTAGAATTTTTATCATAAATATATTTTGAACTTTGTCAAATGGTTTTTCTGCACCTATTGAAATGTCATATAAATTTTATCCTTCATTTTGTTAATGTAATGTGTCATGTTGGATAATTTAGATGTTGGACCAGACAGATATTGGACTATCTTTGCATTTCTGGAATAAATCCCTCTCGATCATGCTGTATCATCCTTTTAGTGCATTGTTGGATTAATTTTGCTAATGTTTTGTTGATGATTTTTGCATCCATATTCATTAAGGATATTGGCCTGTAATTTTCTCTTTTTTTTGTGGTGTCATTGTCTGGTTTTGGTGTCAGGGTAATGCTGGCTTTGTAAATTGTCTTTTGAACGTTTCCTGCCCCTAAAAATTTTTAGAAGAGTTATTTTCTTTGAATGTTTTGCAGAATTCATCAGTATTGGTGACTTTGGTGAAACATATTGGTCCTGGGCTTTTTTATATAGTTTCAACTTCCTTACTAATAATCAGTCTATTTAGATTTTCTATTTCCTTCTGATTTAGTCTTGAAAGATTGCATGTTTCTAGTAATTTATCCATTTCTTTTGTGTTGTTCAATTTGTTGGCATATAACTGTGGTAGCCTCATGATCCTTTGTGGATCCTTTGTGGATCTTCTAACTTCTCTTTCATTTCTGATTTTATTTATATAAGTTCTTTTTCTCTTTCCTGGTTAGTCTATCTAATATTTGTTGATTTTGCTTATTATTTCAAAGAACTAGTTCTTAGTTTCATTGATATTTCCTATTATTTTTTGCCTCTTTCTTCTACTAACTTTGGGTTTTATTTGCTATTTTTTCTGATTCCTTTTGTAAAGTTAGATTGTTTACTGGGGATTCTTCTTGCTTCCTGATGTAGGCCTATATTGCTGTGGACTTCCTTCTTAGAAGCATTTTTGCTGCACCCCATGGATTTTGATATATTCTATTTATGTTTTTATTTATCTCTAGGAGACATGCCATAATCTCCTTTAACATCTTTGATGACCCATTGATTGTTCAACAGCATGTTGTTTATGCTCCACGTTTTTGTGTTTCCTTTTTCATTTTTTCTTATGATTGATTTCAGTTTCCTACCATTATAATTGGAGAAGATGCTTGATATGATTTCATTCTACTTTAGCTTATAGAAACTTTATGACCTAACGTGTAATCTATTCTTGAGACTGTTTTATGTGCTCTTGAAAAAAACGTTAATTGTGATACTTTTGAATATAATGTTCAATATATATATATATATCTACTAAGTCTTGCTGTGGCACAGCCCAGCTGCCATAGCACACTGGTGGGCAGAGATAGCTCTGGCCTGGCTTCAAGGTTCAGCTGAGGCACAGGAGTAGGCGTGGCTCTCAGTAGGGTATGCCCGCTGTGGTGACAGATTGGAAGGAGGATTAAAAAAATGGCAACTACCAGTGACAGCATTAGGAAGGTAGCCTGAGACCACCCCCACACAAAAACGTCTCCTGCCAGTGTCTTAGTCTCTGGGGAGCATCTCAACTGGTTCCTGCCTCCCTGGCAGATGCTTCAGATGCTTCAAGATTAGTAAGTGGGTCCCCTCTCCTATGGACCATATGCTTTTCAATCTGGTATTTCTGCACTGGTTTTCATATCAAGTGTGTTGTGTGGGAGCCCTTTATAGGCAGGTTTCTATTTCCTACAGTTCTATAGTTTTCTTGGACATATTCCCTGTTGAGCCAACCGTATGGTCCTTTTACCCTTTGTTGTTTGTCCACTTTTCAGGTCCCTTTCTTAGGGGACTATTCCAAATACAGTTGTATTAATAGATGTGTTTGATCCATGGGAAAAGGTATATTTAGGATTTTCCTACACTGCCATCTTTACTCTTTCAAATTTCAATTTTGTAATCTTGACAGAAATACCACAATAAACCCGTTCATCATTAACAAAGTGAAACTCGACTGCACCAGTAAACATTTATAAACTTAGAAACATAATTTGTATTCTTCTACTATTTTTTTCGATATTCAAAATGCTGACATATTTTAGAAAGAAAGCAGCATTACATTTTTGAAACAGAAAATAATGAGGAGAAGAAATTGTCAAAACAATTACAAAGAATATAATGAGATTATAAATAAGCAATAATAAAAATTTAATAGAATTAGAGATGAGTATATTTTCAAGTAGAAAAGATCTGAGATGAATTCATTAATAAAGCAGCTTTTCAATGAATCTGGAAGGATGGCTAGGCTTTTAATAAAAAATATGGGGAAAGTTACTCCACATAAAGAAGGCAGCATAAGAGCAACGATTTTAAGACAGAAATGGGAGACTGTGTTTCCAGAAATGGAAAGTGATGCAATTATCCTAGTGTATAGCACATACCTATACTAATGGTAATGACAGAAATGGCCTGAACATCTGTGTTGCTACTGCTGCTGCTGCTGCTGCTAAGTCGCTTGAGTCGTTTCCGACTCTGTGTGACCCCATAAGATGGCAGCCTACCAGGCTGCCCCGCCTCTGGGATTCTCCAGGCAAGAACACCGGAGTGAGGTGCCATTTCCTTCTCCAATGCATGAAAGTGAAAAGTGAAAGTGAAGTCGCTCAGTCATGTCCGACTGTTAGCAGCCCACCAGGCTCCTCTGTCCATGGGATTTTCCAGACCAAAGTACTGGAGTGGGGTGCCATTGCCTTCTCCGGAACATCTATGTTAGTGCCATGCTTTTGAGGAGCTGGAAGGCCATGTAAAATGGATGGACTTAATCTAAAGTCCTTGAGACCTCACTGACCAACAAACCAGAGCTTTTATAGCAATACATAGCTCAGATGAGAGGAAAGAAAAACATGCTTCTGTATGATTTATTTCAAGGCATTGTGGCATTGTTATTTTTCCTGTTGTGTTTCTCCAACAACTCTACTGTTACATTGCTGTTCATAATTTAATGATTCCTATTTTACATTATCAAAGTTAAATATTTGAAATCCTTGGTTTGGTAATATGAAAACAAATCAAAATGTTAAAGTTGCTCATGAAAGTATTAGCAGCTCTCCCATTACTATTGCACCTACAATTCAACAATGAAGGAAGTATGATAAATACAAAATAAATATGAACATCATATTTTCATATAAATATAAAATATAATAAAAAAAGGTTAGAGAGAGCTGACTCAACTGTTGATAACAAGCCAGAATGCTTAAAAGATATAAGAAGAAAGAGAAAGAGAGGAAGGTGACCCAGTAGATGAGCTGGGATCACCGGAGCTGGTACACACTCTTTTAAGGGAAGGATTCATAAGCAGCAAAATACATAATGGTAATACTCAGAAATGTTAGTTGATTTTATATAGATTTGAGATCAGATAATTCATATTACATATGAACTATGCTGTATGAAACCTACAATTGTGAAAAGATTAGAAGGAGAAAACAAGGTAAAGATCAAAAAAAAATAAAATAAACAGAAGGCAGAAAAGGGAAAACATATGGTCAGATTGGTTACACTACATATAGAAAGGTGGAAAACATACACAGGTTTGTATTATTCCCAGTTGGTGAATGAAAGAGACAGGAAATTAATATTTCTTCATTTGTTAAATAGAAATAAGACACTCATATTGAACATGAATTACTATATATTTTTTTCATAATTTTAACAATAAAAGTTTTCCAGAGTTTTAATTATAAAATATCTTTCTCTTTCATTAAGTTTTATAAAATTTCCTCTGATTTGTCTTTATTTTGTGAATATATTAGAACATATAATTATTTCCAAGACTTTTCTATCTTTTTTATTATTCTCTTTATCATATAATGTTCCTGAATAATAAGCTTCCTTTCTTCCTGTATAATTCTTTGTGGCATAGAAGAGGAATAGAAAAGGACACTAAAATTGAATTCCACATCTTTCATACTAATTACCCATTTTTTAAAAAAACAGACTTTATGTGTTCAACACAAATGGCAACAGATAACAAAAATAATTTAGCACAACATTAAAGCAGTTTACTAAAACAAATTATTATTGCATAGACCAGAGCAATTAATACCAATTTTTTCAAGTGACTCAGCCAACACATAAAGTTATTTTAAGCATAGTTAGCCAACTGCTTATTGATCTATATTTTGATTGCATGCTTACACTTTCAGACAAATTTATATTGAATTTTTTTCACACAATATTATTATATTTACTATTTTTTAGGTACATATAAGCTATTATAATGGGACATGGAACAACAGACTGGTTCCAAATAGGAAAAGGAGTATGTCAAGGCTGTATATTGTCACCCTGCTTATTTAACTTATATGCAGAATACATCATGAGAAATGCTGGGCTGCAAGAAGCACAATATAGATTGTCAGGAGAAATATCAATAATCTCAGATATGCAGATGACACCACCATTATGGCAGAAAGTGAAGGAGAACTAAAGAGCCTCTTGATGAAAGTGAAAGAGGAGAGTGAAAAAGTTGGCTTAAAGCTCAGCATTTAGAAAACTAAGATCATGGCATCTGGTCCCATCACTTCATAGGAAATAGATGGGGAAACAGTGGGCTCCCAAATCACTGCAGATGGTGACTGCAGCCATGAAATTAAAAGACGCTTACTCCTTGGAAGGAAAGTTATGACCAACCTAGACAGCATATTAAAAAGCAGAGACATTACTTTGTCAACAAAGGTCTGTCTAGTCAAGGTTATGGTTTTTCCTGTGGTCATGTATGGATGTGAGAGTTGGACTATAAAGAAAGCTGAGTGCTGAAGAATTGATGCTTTTGAGCTGTGGTGTTGGAGAACACTCTTGAGAGTCCCTTGGACTGCAAGGAGATCCAACGTCCCAGGTGTTCATTGGAAGGACTGATGTTGAAGCTGAAACTCCAATACTTTGGCCACCTGATGCAAAGAGCTGACTCATTTGAAAAGACCCTGATGCTAGGAAAGATTGAGGGCAGTATGAGAAGGGGCGACAGAGGATGAGATGGTTGGATGGCATCACCCACTCAATGGACATGAGTTTGGGTGAACTACAGGAGTTGGTGATGGATTGGGAGGCCTGGCGTGCTGCAGTTCATGGGGTCACAAAGAGTCAGACATGACTGAGCGACTGAACTCAGCCGAGGCTATTATAAGAAATCAGTGTAAAAACTGAATATGGGAAGATGAGAGCTAACAATGTCTTCAAAAATAGTCCTATGTTGTCCACAAGTTTTAAGATTTTTTCCTATCAAATATCAATGGGAATATAATTTGAAAATATAGCCACTCAACGGTACTCGTCATAAAACAAAACAACTAAAACAACAATAAGGTATGCCCAAATATTTTTACATAATAGTGACATCATAATATAAGTGGCCAATACAATTTGAATTCTTCAAGGAAGTAAAAATAATGGGTGTAGAAAACCACTCAAAAATTTGCCCTAATTTTTATTGTTCCTCTGTATCAGAGGAGACGATGAGCATAAAGTTACTTGCATCTTGTGTTCTTATGTGTATTTTATTGTAATAAATGTTCTATCATTTCCAATTGCAACATTTTTCCTTTTCAACTAATAATACAAAAGGTACTTGGGAAATACTAAACAAAAATAAAAAGTAACAGATTGTTAGATATTAGAGGACTGCCAGTTTGAAAATCATAGCATAGGGTCAACATTTCCCCCTTTTTATTCCTGCAAATCATCCCAAAACATAGAGAATGAGAAACAATTGTGCAAATGTCCTATTCACTGCAAATAGCAAACAGTGACCTCTTAGAACTCCAGGTCAATAGAATGGTTCCAAAATCAGATTTCAAAAAGAGCTAACAAACATAGCTTTCTCTAAGTCTAGAGGTCATGCCTTTCTATATTGTAGACCTGATGCAATAGCTTCAGGTGGAAGTGGTTTGGTTCCAAAAGGCAGAAAAGGTGAGGCTAAATGAAGAACTATACAGAAAAGACAAATCTGTAGAAAGCAGTCTATGTCTGTGAAAACAAAGTAAAGTCTTTCATTGTGGGGGTGGGGAAGAACAAACAACAAAACCCACATTTTCTATGTCCATTGGCTAAACCAAGAAAAACTCCCTTTGTTCAGTGATACAAAAGAAAAACTGGTCCAGCACAGGATCCATATGAAGGTAACTATGAGAGAAAGAGCAAACCAAATACTAAAATCGCATTGCCATAAAAGTAGAAAATTGTGACCAAGCATTTTCCATGAATTTTTAAAATGTAATAAATTATGATCATCTTTTTAAAACAATTATACAATGGAGAAATCAAGGTGTTAAGAACAACATAAGAACAAGAAATTTCATTGCAAACTTCCTGTGTTCAACCAAAGGTTAAAATGAAAGAACTAAAGCAATATAAAAATGAAGAAAAAATTTGAAATAATACAGAGGAAGAGAGAGTACAGAAAATATAAGAATGTAGCAAGGACTGAAATGATGAATACAAGTTAGGTATTAATAAACTAAAGAATCAAAAAGAATTAGAAACTGTATATTAAGATAAAATAAATCAAACACACATATAAAAGGAATCTCTGAAAAAGAAAATCATAATAATAAGATAGAGCAAACATTTAAAGACAGAAGCCCAGAAATTATGCCTGAAATAAGAAGAATATTGAATCTATGTCTTACGGAAAAGAGCCCCCCTCCCCCCAAAAAAAGAAAAAGGAAAACTAAAACAAAAACTAACGTATAACCTAGCATATTGTTCTATAAAGTATGATCTCCTGCAAGCTGCCCTAAGGAATGTGTTTATAAACCATTTTTTGAACCACTGATAAACATTGTCTGGAATAAAGCTAAAGTTAAGAATCTTCATGAATTTTGAGGAAAGTATAATACACTGTTAAATAAAGTTGGATTTCTTTTTTCTTTTCTTTAGTTCCACTGTCAAATATTCATTGGTTCAAAAAACACTTTCAAAGTTTTAATTAAAAAAATAAACAAATAAAAACAAACAAGATTTGGCAACGTTACCTCCAAATATGATACTCTCAATTACAGAGATGTATTCTTCAGGCTCCTGCTCAGTTGAGATCTCCCATCTGCTTCTAGAGATATTTAATAATTTGTAGAGTTGATCTGAACTCTTCATCCCACACAGTAGAGTGACCACACTTTCTGGTGAAAAAAGTATGTTTTTCAGAAATTGACCTTTCTTTGGAGATAGGTTTTCAAGCAGGCTATTCGATAATATCAAAAGTTTACACTTGTAGGAGTTAAATTCAGCAATTCCAAATCCCGAAGAGAGCAATTCTCCAAGCAATATAAAAGGGTTGCTTCCATTTTCACAACATGTGAGAAAACTTCGCTCAAGTACAGAGCCCATTCCTCAGCATCTCCTTCATATATCATGACGATGTCTTTTGCATTTTCTGGAAAAGAGAAAATAATATATTAATTTTCTTATATTGACAGGCTAAAAACTGATTATATTATCAGTTCTTGAAGAATTAAACGTACTTCTTATGGAATATGTTAATTTGCTTATGTGTGTGCATGCAAAGTCGCTTCAGTCATGTCCAACTCTTTGCAACCCTATGGACCACAGCCCATCAGGCTTCTCTGTCCATGGGTTTCTCCAGGCAAGAATACTAGAGTGAGTTGCCATGCCTCATCCAGGGGATCTTCCCAACTCTGGGTTTAAACCTGCATCTCAATTTCCTGCATTGTCAGGCAGGTTCTTTACCACTAATGCCACCTGGGAAGCCTTTAATTTGTTTATACCAGAGACCAATAATATAATTTGTAGTATCCCCAAAGTAACCCTATGGGATTAAAATAATTCTTCAGATGCAACACAGAGTTCATGCTTTGTGCAAGTGTACACTGTACTCCCTGCACAAGTGTGAATCTAGAAAGCTCAACTGAAGTAAATGAGAGGCCTTGAGATAGAATGAAAAGACAGTTCTGTGGGATTAGGGATGCTGGGCTACCAAGCATGGCTCTACCAGGAACCATGTAATTTTAACTGGATTTACCTACTTAATTCCTTTCAGTCATTGTTTCTTCACCAACTAAATGAAGGTTTTTTTTTTTTTTTTTTTTTAAATAAGCCCTACCTCATGAATCAGATTATTCTGAGAAGAAATAAGAGAACATATTTTGGAGGACTTGAAAATACTTCTTCCAGGTAAAGATGGGTACATCAAGGCAGATTATAGAATTTCCATGCCCAGAAAACTAATAAAATAAAAAAATAAAAAATTTGATAATAAAAAACAAAGGGAGTATTATGTCAAAACTAAAAAGTTAATGTTGATGAAATAAATCGGAGATTCTAGGGAGGTAATGCTAGCCCTGTCTATCTCATACCCTAAAACCAGAACTGATGGGAAAACTTATAAACCACCAAACTGGCAGGGTGGTCATGAATCTCTTCCCTAATTGGAAACTGGTCGGGGACGTCTGCAGAAGCAAGAAAGGCTGAATCCTGAAGAAGTCAGGACTCAAGGTGAGACAGTGAAGCCAGCCAAATTGCACAGGAAATCAAGAGCATCCCTGAGCACTGGGAGGGGTCTTGCAGAAAAGGTCTCATTAGAGACTATAATCCACTACCTCCAATGTGAGAGTTACACTGACAGGTCTTCCTTCTCCTCTTTTCTCTCACGCCCTAACAACTGACTGCTGCTGCTGCTGCTGAGTCGCTTCAGTCATGTCCAACTCTGTGCGACCCCAGAGATGGCAGCCCATTAGGCTTCCCCGTCCCTGGGATTCTCCAGGCAAAAACACTGGAGTGGATTGCATTATAGATATTCTCTCTCAAAACTATAGCTTGCATGGAAAAATAAAAAGTAGCCAGTAGGGAAGAGAACTTAAGGATAATTTACCCAGACAATATTAAGCAAATAGAAAGTCTAAAATGAGCTAAGAGAATCACGAGCAAGATGAAAGGATTAGCAATACAAACTCATGGTTATTGAAAGAGATGATGGCAACAACATGAGCAATAATAATATGATATCATCATAATGAAAGCAGCACAACATGAAAAACTAAGAGAAATGATAAGCAGGGAAGAAAAACACAAGTTCTTCAGAGTATTAAAAAATTAATTAAATAAAACCTAAGGTCAAAAACAAGTTAATTTGATATTTTTAAAAGAATCATTTGAAAGGGTATGATAAATAGATAAAAAGATCAAAAGCCAAAAGCAGTACCATTGCTCAGGTAATAAATCAGAAAAAGCACTGACTAGATTAGACATAGATAATATTTTATTTCTGGCCTCAAAGTAAAGCTTTATATTTTCATAGTAAACACAAAAAGAACAAAATTAAAGAATTGATGAAAAATCTGATATATATGGATAAGAGCCAAAAAAGGAAAACAATGAATATAAAGATACTCCAAAAACCTGAAATAGAAGAGAACAAAGGATATAGTAAAAATTTAAATATAGTTTTAAAATCTTTAAAATATGGAAGAAAAGGAAACCAGTTTCATAGAAAAACTGTTAGAGAAAACATATCTTGATTAAATTTCTCTTGGTTTAATGATTATTATAAAACCTTTTCATATATCCAGGAAAGAAAAGCAAGTCATCCAGGAGGAGAAAAATATCAGGTTGATATATTTTTTACAGAGCAGTTTCAAGGCCACATTATGATAAATTATAAGACAGCTCTTACAAAAATATTTTATAGTATCTTCATACTATAGAATTTTGTACAGCAATAAAAATGAATCACTGCTAATGTGAATGGATGAATCCAAAGACAATGTTGAGTGAAAGAAAAAACAAGTATATACTGAATGACAGTGTTTATATGAAGTTAAAAAACAGAAAAAAGAAAAAAAAAAAACCCACGGTGATACAGATCAAAACATTTGAAGTAGGATTAATGAAGTAGGATTAATGAATGGAAGCAGATAAGAGGGAACATGCTGGGGTTCTGAAAATATATCTTGATCTGAGTGGTTGTTACACAAAGTACATTTACATAAAAATCTATTCATCTATATATCTTAGACTGGAAATGTAAGTTATATTACAGTAAACAGGTAAATTAAAATACCAAGAGAAAAAGAAAGAGTTTCAGGATGGCAGCTGTTTAAGAGGCATAGGGACCTACAATAGAAGAATGGAGCATTTTGGGAGGGAGATTCAAAGAAAATAAAACAACTGTAAGATTGTATCATATATTTGAAAATTTGAGGAAAAATGCTAATGGTTTGAAAATTCTGATTGGACATTTTGAAAAAAATAAAGATAGATATATTACAATCTTTTACATGCAAACTACAAAAGAAAGTAAAAATAATAGCAGAAAAACAGAGCAAAACAAAACAAAAAAGAAAGCAGGATCATTAGGTACTATTTGGATTAATAGTATAAATGTGCATATAATCATTGTAATGAACTGAATATTTTTGTCTTCCTCCTACAGTCATATATTGAAACAATAGCCCTAGTGTGATGGAATTAGAAGGTGGACCAATAGGAGGTGATGAGGTCATGAGAATGGAGCCCTCATGAATGAAATTAGAGCACTTATAAAGGAGGCTCCAGGGAGTTCCCTTGCCCCTCCTGCCATGTGAGATCACAGAAAGACATCAGCAGTCTGTAACCCAGCAGAGGGACCTCACCAGGATTTGACCTGCTGGTGCCCTGACTTTGGACTTCTAGCTCCCAGAACTATGAGAAATAAATGTTCATTGTTCAGGCCACCACGTCTATGGTATTGCATTAAAGCAGCTTAAAATGGACTAAACAATCATAATAATGTAAAATATGTCTAGTGGTTTAGCTTCAAGTTGTGATTTAAATACACTGGGGAATAAGGAAAGACTCTCAAAGGCTAATAGATTGAAATCCTTATCTAGGAAAAAAATAGGCAGTAGAATTAGTAAACTAAGAAATAATAGAGGAAACATGAAATAGAGTAACAACAGAATTTGGAAGACTAACAAAGGTTCTTAAGGTTCCTAGGAGGGGATGAGATTCAAAGGATTAGATCTGATATACAGAGTGCCTGAAGAACTATGGATGGAGGTTTGTGACATGGTACAGGAAGCAGTGAGCAAGACCATCCCCAAGAAAAAGAAATGCAAAAAGGCAAAATGGTAGTCTGAGGAGGCCTTACAAATAGCTGAAAAAGAAGAGAAGCTAAAGGCAAAGGAGAAAAGGAAAGATATACCCATTTGAATGCAGAGTTCTAAAGAATAGCAAGGAGAGACAAGAAAGCCTTCCTCAGTGATCAATGCAAAGAAATAGAGGAAAACAATAGAATGGGAAAGACTAGAGATCTCCTCAAGAAAATCAGAGATACCAAGGGAACATTTTATGCAAAGATGGGCTTGATAAAGGACAGAAATGTTATGGACCTGATAGAAACACAAGATATTAAGAAGAGGTGGCAAGAATACACAGAAGAACTATACAAAAAAGATCTTCACAATCCAGATAAAGATGATGGTGTGATCCCTCACCTAAGCCAGACATCCTGGAATATGAAGTCAAGTGGACCTTAGGAAGCATCACTATGAACAAAGCTAGTGGAGGTGATGGAATTCCAGTTGAGCTATTTCAAATCCTAAAAGATGATGCTGTGAAAGTACTGCACTCAATATGCCAACAAATCTGAAAAATTCAGCAGTGGCCACAGGACTGGAAAAGGTCAGTTTTCATTCCAATCCCAAAGAAAGGCAATGCCAAGAATGTTCAAATTACTGCACAATTGCACTTATCTCACACGCTAGCAAAGTAATGTTCAAAATTTTCCAAGCCAGGCTTCAACAGTACATGAACAGTGAACTTGCAGATGCTCAAGCTGGATTTAGAAAAGGCGAACCAGAGATCAAATTGTCAACATTCACTGGATCATCGAAAAAGCAAGAGAGTTTCCGAAAAACAGGGACTTCTGCTTTATTGACTATGCCAAAGCCTTTGACTGTGTGGATCACAATGAACTGTGGAAAATTCTTAAAGAGATGGGAATACCAGACCACCTGACCTGCCTCCTGGGAAATCTGTATGCAGGTCAGGAAGCAACAGTTAGAACTGGACATGGAACAACAGACTGGTTCCAAATAGGAAAAGGAGTACGTCAAGGCTGTATGTTGTCACCCTGTTTATTTAACTTATATGCAAAGTACATCATGAGAAACGCTGGACTGGATGAGGCACAAGCCGGAATCAAAATTGCCAAAAGAAAAATCAATAATTTCAATATGCAGATGACACCACCCTTATGGCAGAAAGCGAAGAAGAACAAAAGAGCCTCTTGATGAAAGTGAATGAGGAAAGAGAAAAAGTTGATCTAAAACTCAACATTCAAAAAATGAAGATCATGGCATCTGGTCCCATCACTTCATGGCAAATAGATGGCGAAACAGTGGAAACAGTAACAGACTTTATTTTTTTGGGCTCCAAAATCAGTGCAGATGGTGACTGTAGCCATTAAATTAAAGATGCTTGCTCCTTGGAAAAAAAGCTGTGAGCAAACTAGGCATCAATTAAAAAGCAGAGATGTTACTGACAAAGGTTCATCTAGTCAACGCTATGGTTTTTCCAGTAGTTATGTATGGATGTGAGAGTTGGACCATAAAGCTGAACACTGAAGAATTGATGCTTTTGAACTGTGGTGCTGGAGAAGACTCTTGAAAGTCCCTTGGACTGCAAGAAGATCCAACCAGTCAATTCTAAAGGAAATCAGTCCTGAATATCCATGGGAAGAACTGATGCTAAAGCTGAAACTCCAGTACTTTGGCCACCTGATGTGAAGAACTGACTCACTGGAAAAGACCTTGATGCTGGGAAAGATTGAAGGCAGGAGGAGAAGGGGATGACAGAGGAAGAGATGGTTGGATGGCATCACCAACTCGATGGACATGAGTTTGAGCAAGCTCTGGGAGTTGGTGATGGACAGGGAAGCCTGGTATGCTGCAGTCCATGGGTTCGCAAAGAGTCAGACATGACTGAGTGACTGAACTGTACTGAATGAGGAGGGGATGAAATTGTTTCTGGCGAGAGGAAGAGCAAAGAATTGCTGATTTTTATTAGAGATGTTTTATCATTGTTCAATATTCAAGTGTAACTATAATTAAAATTTAAATAAAGAAGAAAATCCAGCCAGCAAATAGAAGAATAAAAGTAAGCAAAATAGAAATGAAAAAACTTTGGAAAAAATAACACATGGTAACTTGAATACATGTACATACAGGTCAAAGACTAAGTATCATAAGGATTAGGGTAGCATCGCAAAATGCAAAGGTTAAAAATCTTGATGAAAGAGAAGTGACCATAGCATGGAAAAACTGAGCATTTGAGGAGAAGAAAGTATAAAGTATTAACATCATCCTTCATAGAATTTAGTTATTTACTACTAATTTGAATATAAAGTGACTCAATTCTTTCACTATTTTTTATGCCATTCTTATTTTATTTATTTTTTCTTTTTTTTAATTAATTTTTATTTTTTTAGTTTGTTTTGCTTTACAATACTGTTTTTTTTGTAATTTCAGTTTTCTTAATAGTAATGACGTTGACAGTGTTCTTAGTAAAAAAAAATTCTCTGATAATTAATGTCCTTTGATTTTACTTTATATTACTTCATGTCATTTAAAATTATTTTATTTAAAAATAGCATATAGATTATGTTCTCACTTTTAAATAATCCTGCCCATCTAACTCAAAATGCAGCATAATTCTATTGGCTGTGAGCAACCAACAGTTGTACATGAGAGGTAAATTTTGAGAGACATATGACTTCTTTTATGTTACTCTTCTATATCACTAATATTTTTGTAGTAAAATTGTATTTCTTTATAAAACAATGAAATGATTCTTAAAAATTAGTTTGTTAAGGTATTAAGTACAAAGAACAAAACATCAAAACTGCTGTACTCCATAAATATTTTTTCCCCTCTGGATATAATATGCATTTTCTATACCACTGAAATTGCAATTAATAACACAATGACTTTGAGAATTATTGTATCTTTATCGATTTATCTATGTCTTTCCTCATGATATAAATAGCATCTCCAAGGAAGATGCTGCCTCTTTCAATTCACATATTCCTACACAAAGCATAGCATAATTTCTTGAACAGATATTCAACAAATGTATATAAATATATTTTAAAATACATTTATATCACAGAAGGAGAAAAAAACATCTGGCAGAAAACATATGGGAATCATACACAAGTTCTATATGAATATTCAGCATAATTCTGCTTTTCCTTATGTAGTGTTTCACCCAGCCTCAATGCTAAATAAATATTTATTAAACAAACTCAAACATAGTGTTATAATTCAGCATTTCTATATTTGAGGAACAGTAGGGGAAGAATTTTCCTATCTTACACATAGCCAGAGTAAGTTGCTATTTAGTTCTGGAATAATTAGAGTAAAACTAAAACTAATAACAAATTATCAAGCACTCAATATAAACTAGGACTCTTTGCTGTTTTACATATGTAAAACATATGTAATCACTTAATCTTCTAAATTTACCCTATTAACTTACCCTATTTACTCTAATATTATTCTTATTTACAGATGAGAAAACTAAATTCGATTTTGGAATTAGGATTCCAGCACAGGCGGTCTGACTCTACAGTCTGCACTTTTAACCTCTAATAGCAGAGGACACAATAACATTATTTAAAAGGTTAAAATAGATTCTCTGTAGTGCTATGAGCTAGATTAGTCTCTATTAAGCAGATTATGAGTTAAAATCAAATATGGAAAGTATGTGAAATTCACTGGGAGCCTGGTTTCCTATCAAGGAAAAAAGAGGAAATAAACCAACACTACAGGAGTATGGATGTCTGTGAAGAATGTACATAACTTCCTTCCTGACTAAAACTTAAATCACTGAAATTATAGATCAAGCTATAAGGATGTATTAAAGCACAGAATGAATACTGCCCCATTATATGGTTGGATATCACACTACCATAGGGAGATAACCATAGAAAATCAATTCTAGAGACAATCATAACCTATCTTTCAAAATTTCCCAAGGAAATTAGACAGGAAGTTTCTCTCAACACTTAGAGTCCATTTTTTTTCTTAAGCTAAAATTGTGCCTTCCTTTAAAATTTATATTTGACTTATACTTAGTAACCTCTGTTTGCCAATTTTCAGAAACTAAGAATAGCATTAAATCTTTCTCTTTTCTATGGATTTCATTAGTTCAGGCTTTTACTCTTTAATTTTATCAAATATTATTTATTGAGCTGTTTCATGAACCAGTTATGTTTCTAAGCATTTAACATGCATTACTTCATTTACTATTCATAAAACTGTATGGAGCTGGCCTTGTTATTTTTGTTTTACTGATGATCACATTGATTAACTTGTCATGGCTGGAAGATAGTAAGTGGTCTTTAAGTTACCTTCCAATCTTTTTGTATAAAATTGTATTGAATCAAAATACAAAAGTTAATTAAAAGGCCTTTCACAGCCATGACTTTCTTTTTCCTTATTCTAGAAAATTGCCTATCCTTGACTAACAACCGAATTGCAGACTCAACAACAGTTCTCTATGATTTCTCAAGAAGAGCCTAATACCTTGAAATGAACTTTGTTTTACACACTTGAACTATATCAAACCTAAATCACTATTCTGCCCATTTAAAGAGAGTTATTGTTATTAATGTTGGGCAAATTTTATAGGCTGTGAAATGAAACCATAAAGGAAGAACCTGAAATATAGAAACACAGAATGTTCATTCCTGTAAAGTGTCATCAAGATAAAGGGAAATTGCTACTGAAGAAGCAATTATGGTCGGCAAATAAATTATTTAAAATGTAAATCTCAGGTCTAGCAACATAAAGTAAATGCCAGCTTATACTCCAATGGTAGGAACAAAATAGACTTAAATTTATTATAAAGTGTTCCTTAAGATTCCATAATGATGCCTTTTTTATTTCTCTTACAAAATACTGAACACATCTTCAAGTCTGAAGAAAATGTGTACTAATAATTGATATTGATAATTGCTTTTGTGATGAGATTAAATTAGACTACATATTGCCAAAAGAAAGAGACTGATCACGAATCTAAATATTTCCTATTCGCACAGCTTCAAATGGCAGATTTTCCTCTTTTTGAGTAAGATCTCATCTCTTACCCGTGTTTGTGTATAATGGAGAAGGACTGAATGATGCATCTTTCCAATATTATAGTTTTCTAACTGTAACCAAAGTGCAGAAGAAAACAAAAATATACAAAGAAATAACTTAGAGCCACCATACACTTATTAGAGATAACATGAACATCAATTTTGATCTAATCATACACAAATGTATATCATTATTCAAACTATGTAGGTAACTGAATTGGTCTTATACTCTAATTTGTACTCTAGGACAATAGGGGAACAAAACTAAGGATTTTCCAAAGGCAGTAAGGTAGCAAAATACACTATCACTCATATTTCTCCTCCACAAAAGTTGGTTAATTTCACTTATTAATAGTGGTCTAAAGCTTCCCTAGTGGCTCAGATGGTAAAGCGTCTGTCTGCAATGTAGGATACCTGGGTTCGATCCCTGAGTTGGTAAGATCCCCTGGAGAAGGAAATGGCAGCCCCTCTAGTATTCTTGCCTGGAAAATCCCATGGACTGTGGAGTCTGGTAGGCTACCGTCCATGGGGTTGCAAAGAGTCGGATTCAAATGAGCAACTTCACTTTCACTTTCAAAAGTACCAGGCATCTCCACACTGTTTTCCATAGTGGCTGTACTAGTTTGCATTCCCGCTAACAGTGTAAGAGGGTTCCCTTTTCTCCACACCCTCTCCCTCGCCAGTCTATGTTTGATACAGGATACAGGATGCTTGGGACTGGTGCACGGGGATGATCCAGAAAGTTGATATGGGGTGGGAGGTAGAGGGGGGCAGTTCAGGACTGGGAACTCATGTACACCCGAGACGGATTCATGTCAATGTATGGCAAAACCAATACAGTAATGTAAAGTAAAATAAAGTAAAAATAAAAATTTTTTTAAATAAAAAATAAAAAAAAAATTTTTAATAACTAATGTGGAAGGTTTAAAAAAAAAAAAAGCACCAGGCATTTTCTGTGTATTTCTGTGTAGCATCCCCCACCTTCCTGGCGCGGGAGCTTCAGGTTGATGTTCAGTTGTTAACCATACTGACCACTTCCAACCTCTACTGTGCCTCTGAAGACTTCCTCTGCATCTGAGAGAGCTTCTGTATTCCTACTCAGCAGCTTGGAAGTGCTGGGGAGTCAGAGCACGGAGGGCTGGGGGCAACCCTCAGTCAATGAGGGATGTAAGTCAGTGTGTAAATAGGTCAGCTTCCCCACCCTTCAGTGCAACAGTTCTTAGGTTTGTTCTACACAGTAATGAGAAGGTTCCCAGTGGTACTGAATTAGGCTTGCCCATCACATTATTCTGCTTATTAATATAAACAGTATTTGCTTTTCTCCCTTTCTTGTCTTACATTCCCAATTCTCTTACTAGTGTTTCACGGACTAATCTTTAAACTACTTGCTCTCATGCCCATTTCTTAGCATCTTCTTCAGGAGAAATCTCTATAAACACAGTTGTTAATTTAGTTTTTATTTTCAAATACAGCAAGGTACCAACATATCCTTTAAGATAATAATTTTCAGCATGGGGAGGAACAGCTACCACCAAAAAATGCAGAACTGGCCCCTTTCTTTTTCCTTTTAAGATGCAAATAAATGCTTTTATGCTTCACAGAACAACCTTGAAAGAGAAATTTTTCTGTAAGGAAAGCATGGTGTTAATTATTATAGGATTATTTTGCAAAGACCTCCTATCCCCTCATATATAAACTGCAAATCTCATTCAACTCCCATCTCTATCACTCTTTATTGCTAATGCAAATTGCTAATAGTTTTTTTTTTAATTATAAACATAAAAGTTACTAGATCTGTTTCAAACTTACTCAGTAAAAATTGATGGAATTCTATTTCTGTAATGTCCATATCCCTTCACTCCTTTTATTGCCATTATTCTATAGATTACTGAATTGGACAACACTAACCATGAGACAGCCCATTATTTGATATTCCTTTAAGAAAAGAATACTGTGATCAAATAAAATATGATATACTGCAAATTTTAAGATGAATTCTGATTCCAGAGAATTTGACTCACCTAAAACAAAACACATTATCAGAATCAATTAAATATGGGAGTAGTATCAGCTCATACAATATCTTCGGTGTTTCTCATTTCTCCAACTTGCACTTAAAAATGAGTTCCTTAGGATCTGAATATTTTTTGTGATTTCTGCAGACTGAGTCCTTCCCTAGGGATTTCATCACCCAGGCTCCCAAACCCACTCCAATGGAACACCAGAAGGGGAAAGAAAGAAATGATAGGGTTATTTATTGATCCTGTCACTCACTCCCCCATTCTAATTTGGGCAGAGCTGTTTTTTCTTCTATGATTCTTCTGTGGTTTCAATTTTCATGCATCTCTTGCAACCATCTTTTCTCCACTTCCCTCACTGGCCTAGTAAAAGATTTGTTCTTAGTCTTCAAATGGTTCACTAACCCTCTGTGGGTTCTTCATCCTGCACATCATAATAAATTTTTTTAGTTGAATTATTTGACAGTGGCATCTGTTTCTTGCTGGGATCCTATAAATACAGGTATCAGGGGTGGTCCAGGAAATAGACTCTATAAAATGGATTTTAGAATTGGGTTGATCTCAATAATTGTGGAGAACACAAGCAACCTCTCATTAAGGGAAAATAGTACCCTGGCAATGTAGGGCACACAGGAGCACCATAATGGCATAGTAGTATAATGGGATGGATTGTCAGTGGAGGAGAAAATTTTGGGAGATCAAATGTCTATGGTGGCAACAGGGATTATAGAGATGGAGCAGGTTGATATTATGACTTCTCTGTTCTAGAGAGCAAGCATTCACACAAAGACAGAGCTACAATTCCAGTAGTAGGCAAAATCCTCCAAGAATCATAAACTAATATAAAAACACTATTTAGAAAGTTGTGGAATCCTAAGACTTGAGATCTAGAAAGACTAGGGCAGAGATGAGGCTAAAAATTTTAGCTCCCAAATATCCCTGCATCTTTTTTAACCAAGGGAATCTGTGCTCCTTGTCAGAATAAGTAAATAAAAATTAAATTGAATCAAATTAAAAGTTTTCAAGAGCTTTTGAGGCATCTGCCCCATCAGTGATGTCAACTTTTCTCAGTATCCATGCCAACATCCCTCACTGACTGCCTCTAATACCAATAACTAAAGTTAGATCCCATAAGTGAAAGGAATATTCTAGAGAAACTATTTCAAACATAGAAATTATTACAGGACCTTGCCAATATATATCAGCATGAGCCTGAAAAGTATTATGGAATGGATTTTAAAAGTTATTAGACCAAGGAGGGCAAAATAGAGGATTAAATCCAACTGAATTCATCAAAATAGTTACACTCATATAGGAGGCAGAATGTGATGTGTTATCTCAAGTACCTGAGTGGCATTTGCAGCCAAGTATGATGGCAACCCACTCCAGTAATCTTGCCTGGAAAATCCCATGGGTGGAGGAGCCTGGTGGGCTGCAGTCCATGGGGTCGCTGAGTTGGACACGACTGAGCAACTTCACTTTCACTTTTCACTTTCATGCATTAGAGAAGGAAATGCAACCCACTCCAGTGTTCTTGCCTGGAGAATCCCAGGGACGGGGGAGCCTGGTGGGCTGCCCTCTATGGGGTCACACAGAGTCGGACACGACTGAAGCGACTCAGCAGCAGCAGCAGCAGCAGCAGCATGACGTATGGTCAAAGCTTGGACTCCACGGTGGCTTACCATCAATGTGACTGCAATGCTAGAATTTGCCTTCTGTGATGGAGAGAAGAGGTCAGCATGCAAGGTGTTTTTTTTTTTTTTTTTAAGTAAAGGGCTAGATAATACTCTAGGCTATGTGGGCCACACACAATATATTCATTATTTTTCTTTGTTCCTTTTTTTTCTCTTCTTCCTCTTTTATCTTTTTCTTCCTTTCTTCCTCCTTCCCTCCCTTCCTTCTTTTACTCCTCCTGCTTTACTTTTTCCTTTCTTATAGCCCTTTAAAATGTAAAAACTATTCTTACCTTATGGGGTGTGCACAGACAGCCCACCAGCTGGATTCCGCTTGTTGGCTGTAGTGTGCTGACCCTTGCTCTAGAGTATTCTGACATTTCCTCCAGTGAGCATTAAAACATTCACTCATGAAAAGCTCTGTGATGTCTGTCCTCTGTAGCCCAGAGACAATGATGACAACTGGACTGCTGACCTGAAGTTTTTGATGTCAGTGGGGGAATAATGAAGTCTGGACTGGTAGAGAATAAATGGCAACACTTCATCACTACTGGCAAGTTAAGTAATCAAAGTGTTTTCCACTGCAGCGATCTGCTGTGGAAACTAATTGGTCTGAAGGTCCTTAGGAATGAAATATATGCACAGCCTATGAAGCTTTAGTTTCACCTTTTTAAACAAAACAACTCTAGGTTTGGTGCAGAGACTGACCTAAGCTGCAATAGTGGAGATTCACAGCCTCCTATCTGGTTTACAGTCTCAGACCCTTTTGACTTAGGAAAGCCCAAATTTCTTTGAGAAAGAGTCTTCTATGCTTTCAACACAAGAAATCTTTTCCAAAGCATTCCCCCAGAGACTTGCAGCCATTGTACCATCATTTTTATGGAGCCCAAATGCCACAAGAGCACACTGGTAAAAGGGAACTTAAGGAAGTCAGATGTAAAAATAAATAACATCTTGCTTGGGGATATATCTAATCACAGTTTCAGTGGACCTACAGAGCTATCCTGCGGGATATATATATTTTTTAAGCCAGAGATGTATGTGGGCAATACACATATGCAGCAAATGTCAGAATCCTTACAGAGCTTGAGGATATTATTTACGAAGTGAAAAATGTAAGTCACTGGAACTGTTCAACCCCATCCCCATCACCATCACCAATATAGTGTAAGATAAAACAAACTGCTACATGACTTGTGTCTGAAAATATACTGGCACTAGTCCAAGGTGAGTGATCGCTGCATTTCAGCCCACTCATAGTTGTTCCCAGAAGAGAAAGGGGAATGGAAATTTTCCCAGTTTGTAGAACTCTGGGCTTTATCTAATTGTCCACTTTACTTTGAAGAAAAGTCTTAAACTATGGATCTACTTCAAGTAAAAGAAGAAAAAGAAAAGAATATGCTCATTGCATTAACCTAGACTAGGTTATTAATTAAGGAAATATATCTTGGGAACATGTGCCTATAAGTTACTTTCTTCCATGGAGTAATGACCTTATATTCTTTGAGGCTTATCTAAAAGCAAGTTAGACAGACACTACATTCAGTTCAGTTCAGTTCAGTTCAGTCACTCAGTCATGTCTGACTTTTTGCAACCCCATGAATAGCAGTACACCAGGCCTCCCTGTCCATCACCAACTCCCGGAGTTCACTCAGACTCACATCCCTCGAGTCGGTGATGCCACCCAGCCATCCCATCCTCTGTCGTCCCCTTATCCTCTTGCCCCCAATCCCTCCCAGCATCAGAGTCTTTTCCAGTAAGTCAACTCTTCGCATGAGGTGGCCAAAGTACTGGAGTTTCAGCTTCAGCATCATTCCTTCCAAAGAAATCCCAGGGCTGATCTCCTTCAGAATGGACTGGTTGGATCTCCTTGCAGTCCAAGGGACTACACCAGGCCTCCCTGTCCATCACCAACTCCCGGAGTTCACTCAGACTCACATCCCTCGAGTCGGTGATGCCACCCAGCCATCCCATCCTCTGTCGTCCCCTTATCCTCTTGCCCCCAATCCCTCCCAGCATCAGAGTCTTTTCCAGTAAGTCAACTCTTCGCATGAGGTGGCCAAAGTACTGGAGTTTCAGCTTCAGCATCATTCCTTCCAAAGAAATCCCAGGGCTGATCTCCTTCAGAATGGACTGGTTGGATCTCCTTGCAGTCCAAGGGACTCTCAAGAGTCTTCTCCAACACCACAGTTCAAAAGCATCATTCTTCAGCACTCAGCCTTCTTCACAGTCCAACTCTCACACCCATACACAACCACTGGAAAAACCATAGCCTTGACTAGACGGACCTTAGTCCGCAAAGTAATGTCTCTGCTTTTGAATCTGCTATCTAGGTTGGTCATAACTTTTCTTCCAAGGAGTAAGTGTCTTTTAATTTCAGGGCTGCAATCACCATCTGCCGTGATTTTGGAGCCCCCAGAAATAAAGACAGCCACTGTTTCCCTATCTATTTGCCATGAAGTGATGGGACCAGATGCCATGATCTTCGTTTTCTGAATGTTGAGCTTTAAGCAAACTTTTTCACTCTCCTCTTTCACTTTCATCAAGAGCCTTTTTAGTTCCTCTTCACTTTCTGCCATAAGGGTGGTGTCATCTGCATATCTGAGGTGATTGATATTTCTCCTGGCAATCTTGATTCCAGCTTGTGCTTCTTCCAGCCCAGCGTTTCTCATGATGTACTCTGCATATAAGTTAAACAAGCAAGGTGACAATATACAGCCTTGACGTACTCCTTTTCCTATTTGGAATAGCCAATGCCAACTTTATGAATAATAAAGACAATATCTGATTTTCCCTCCACTTTATTCTTTTCTCCTATATCTCAACTGCTTAACAACTTATGCATGGATGAAGGATATTTACTGTTCCATCCCCCCTCCATCCTCAATACAATTCCCTGAGGTTTTTACTGAAAAGTGGCTTTGTCACTAATGCTATGTAGCTCAGGCCCCAAGGGCAGAAACTATATTTAGCCATATAGACTAGATGTGTTTTACCAATGGATGCCACAAAGATCAGTGACAAAACCAGACTGAACTGGCTAGATTCAAGATAGTGGGCAAATTAGGCTCAAATCACCACTTTCCCAGCCTTGATTTATCTCTGTTTCCATACCAACTCCTGAGAGCTGAAGGACACTTTCCCTGATTTACCTCTGTGTTTGTTTCAAAACTACTTGGTATCTGGCAGAGATGCTCTGCAGCTGCATTTTGAGAGATCTATGCCTGAGAGATAGACAGCAGTCAATCACCCCAAACCAACTCTGATGAACACAGGATGTGCCTACGCACGTGAAAGCTCAAGATGACCTAAAGTTATCTTTGCTTTATTACCATGCTACGATCTCTGCCCAAAGTGGGTTTTATGCTCTCCTGAGCACAATATCTGCCTGTGCAAAGGAACCTGGAAGCCTATGCATGCCCAGTTGCCCCCAGCTACCCCAGGAGATTTCCATGCTTTTCCTAAAGGCCTGATGACCTGTCTGCCTCTTACCCCTTAAAATACCCTTCTTCCCCTCCCTTAGGGGAGAAGGTACCTTTACAGCATGAGTCCTCCTTCTCCATTCCCATTTAAACAATTGAATAAAAGCTCATCTTGCTTGAATCTGAGCAGGAAAGAATTCATTGATCAAGCCTGGGTATCTTCAATTCAGCTACAGTGGAGCCTTGTGTCTAATTAGGTACCAACTTAACACTGGATTGTAAATGTGACAAATTTCCAAGTAACATACACTGGAATTCCAGTCAATCATAATAATATAAGAAATGCATTCATATGAATATTATGAGGTTGATTTTTTTTTTTTTACTATTCACAGGGTTACAGTTTCAAGAAAAATATTTTAATTCAATATTAGTCAAAAACAAACTTTTAAGCTTGAGAAGACACAAATTAGAAAGTTTGAGAGAACTGCCCAAGGTCACACCAATAGTAAGTCTCAGAGATGGGGTTAAGTTCACATCATATACTGCCAACTCTGGTTTGGGTATCAAAACATCCTACAGGCACTATTACTGAGAAAATGAAATAAAATTGCAGTCCCCTTCTTGGGCTTTCCAGTGAACAGAAAGCACATGATCAGTTGATCAGATTAAAAAGAGAATTAACTTCAGTTAATTCCAGTTTCACTGGAAAATTTAATTCAACTGTCCTAGCTCTGAGCAGGAGAAAACCATGTTGGCATTCACTTATTTCTTTGTCTCCCTCTTTTCTCAAAAAACAAGATGGTGGCAATGGTAGAAAAAAAGAGAGCATGGTTAAACATGGATGGATTAAGAACAATGACCAAATAGTTCATATTTTTCTTCCTAAATTCCTTTTGTGAAAATGAATGCTATTACTAAAGTATGTAAACCAAAGATGCAATAAATATACTCCATGTCCTCAGTTTTTAGTGAAATCACACAATTTAATTATATCAGCAAGAGTTTGATTATCACCTAGACAATAACATCTTTCAATGGTTTTGTTATGTGCAGAATTACATATGAGGTCACAATATATGAATATAACTAAGAATGCACCTTTAGAAGATTCACATTCTTCTGTGGGCATTGTAAAATATCTTAGAAATTAAAATATACTAGAAGATGTAGGTACATACTAAAACAAAGAAGAGAATGAATTTCTGCCCATTCATTGAAAGCAATACCAGCAAGCATGTAACTCTCTATCCTTTCCTGATGTTTTGTAGCTATTCTTCACCTGAAGGGAAATAGCAGACTTAGCAAAGTGTTTCTCCTACCACTTGTAGCAGCAACCTGAGGCCTCTCTTCTGTATAGAGATCACACAACAGCAAGTGATTAAAACACCAGGTGCCTCTATAAAACTTCTCAATTCCATTAACATTTGAGGTCAGCTTCATGGCCCCATTGTGACTTTGCTCTTTTCTTATCATGTAGTCAAGGGCCCACTGGCCTCAGAATCACTTTGGCAGCTTCCTAGAATCAGTGCCTAGGAAAGAACCACCCATCAGATAACTAAACACTGGGGTACTTCTTCACTTCACTCAAGTTTGAAAACTTGAGAAAAAGAAATGAATTGCAAAAAGGTGAAATGGTTGTCTGAGGAGGCCTTAAAAATAGCTGAAAAAGAAGAGAAGCTACAGGTAAAGGAGAAAAGGAAATATATACCCATCTGAATGCAGAGTTCCAAAGAAAAGCAAGGAGAGATAAGAAAGCCTTCCTCAATGATTAATGCAAAGAAATAAAAGAAAACAATAGAATGGGAAAGATGAGATCTCTTCAAGAAAATCAGAGACACCAAAGAATATTTCATACAAAGATTGGCACAAAAAAGGACAGAAATGGTATGGGCATAACAGAAGGAGAAGATATTAAGAAGAGGTGACAAGAAGAAGAACTATACAAAAAAAGATCTTCATGACCCAGATAACCATGATGTTGTGATCACTCACCTAGAGTCAGACATTCTGGAATGTGAAGTCAAGTGGGTCTTAGGAAGCATCACTACAAGAAAAGCTAGTGGAAGTAATGAAACTCCAGTTGAGTTATTTCAAGTCCTAAAAGGTGATGTTGTAAAATTGCTGCACTCAATATGCCAGCAAATTTGGAAAACTCAGCAGTGGGCACAGGACTGAAAAGGTCAGTGCATTCCAATCCCAAAGAAAGGCAATGCCAAAGAATGCTCAAACTACCGCACAATTGCACTCATCTCACACACTAGCAAAGTAATGCTCAAAATTCTCCAAGCCAAGCTTCAACAGTTTGTGAACCGTGAACTTCCAGATGTTCAAGGTGAATTTAGAAAAGCCAGAGGAACCAGAGATCAAATTGCCAACATCTGTTGGATCATTGAAAAAGCAAGAGAGTTAAAAAAAAAACACATCTAATTCTGTTTTACTGACTATGGCAAAGCCTTTGATTGTGTGGATCACAACAAACTGTCGGAAATTCTTAAAAAGATGGGAATACCAGACCACCTTACCTGCCTCCTGGGAAATCTCTATGCAGGACAAGAAGCAACAGTTAGAATTGGACATGGAACAATGGACTGGTTTCAGATTGGGAAAGGAGTACGTCAAGGCTGTATGTTGTCACCCTGCTGATTTAACTTATATGCAAAGTACATCATGAGAAATGCTGGGCTGGATGAGGCACAAGCTGGAATCAAGATTGCCGGGAGAAATATCAATAACTTCAGATATGCAGATGACACCACCCTTATGGCAGAAAGCAAAGAAGAACAAAAGAGCCTCTTGATGAGGGTGAAAGAGGAGAGTGGAAAAAACAGGCCTAAAATTCAACATTCAAAAAATGAAGATCATGGCTCCAGTCCCATCACTTCATGGTAAATAGATGGGGAAACAATGGAAACAGTGGCAGACTTTATTTTCTTGGACTGCAAAATCACTGTAGATGGTGACTGTAGCCATGAAATTGAAAGATGTTTGCTCCTTGAAAGAAATGCTATGACAAACCTAAGCAGCATATTAAAAAGCAGGGACATTATTTTACTGACAAAAGTCCACCTAGTCAAAGTTATGGTTTTTCCAGTAGTCATGTATGGATGCGAGACTTGGACCATAAAGAAAGCTGAGCACCAAAGAATTGATGCTTTTGAACTGTGGTGTTGGAAAACACTCTTGAGAGTCCCTTGGACTGTAAGAAGATCCAACCAGTTAATCCTAAAGTAAATCATTCCTGAACAGTCATTTGAAGGACTGATGCTGAAGCTGAAGCTCCAATACTTTGGCTACCTGATGAGAAGAACTGACTCCTTGGAAGACACCGTGATGCTGGGAAAGATTGAAGGCAGGGGGAGAAGGGGATGGCAGAGGATGAAATGGTTGGATGGCATCACTGACTGGATGGACATGTGTTTTAGCAAGCTCTGGGAGTTGTTGATGGACAGGGAAGCCTGGCATGCGCAGTCCATGGGATCACAAAGAGTCGGACATGACTGAGCAACTGAACTGACTGAATATTTTTTACCCAACTAAATTCTAAACTGTTTACTAAACTAAAATAATGAAGCAATGGGAATCCTGATGGGGTTACATTAATTAATATCTGACATTTGGAAGTTTATAAAATCTATGTACAAATTCTTATAAAAATATGAACATCTAGACAAAGAAGATGACTTCAGAATGTGAAGAACCAGAAAGAATTATTAAAATTGTTTTGTATTTCTTCTCTCTTATTAAAGTGTGCAGGATACTATCCATTAAAAACTGAAGCTCTATATCATATAAAAGTGTTAAAGACAGAGCTGTTATCAAGATGTATGAAAATAAATGTTTTATATTTAATCTTAAACAATTTTAGTAATCTATTTTATTTTTTACTCAATCACTCAATTACTTATACTTATTTTTTGGGCTCCGAAATCACTGCAGATGGTGACTGCAGCCGTGAAATGAAAGACGCTTACTCCTTGGAAGAAAAGTTATGAGCAACCTAGACAGCATATTCAAAAGCAGAGACATTACTTTGCCGACTAAGGTCTGTCTAGTCAAAGCTATGGTTTTTCCTGTGGTCATGTATGGATATGAGAGTTGGACTGTGAAGAAGGCTGAGCACCAAAAAATTGATGCTTTTGAACTGTGGTGTTGGAGAAGACTCTTGAGAGTCCCTTGGACTGCAAGGAGATCCAACCAGTCCATTCTGAAGGAGATTAACCCTGGGATTTCTTCAGAAGGAAGGATGCTAAAGCTGAAACTCCAGTACTTTGGCCACCTCATGCGAAGAGTTGACTCATTGGAAAAGACTCTGAGGCTGGAAGGGATCGGGGGCAGGAGGAGAAGAGGATGACAGATGAGATGGCCGGATGGCATCACAGACTCGATGGACTTGAGTCTGAGTGAACTCCGGGAGTTGATGATGGACAGGGAGGCCTGGCGTGCTGCGATTCATGGGGTCACAAAGAGTCGGACACGACTGAGTGACTGAACTGAACTGAAGTATGTTGAAAAGGGATAGCTATTTAAATACTGAATTTTCCCTTATTTCTTTTCTCTAAGCATGTACAAGTAAGACACTGCTGCTGCTGAGTCACTTCAGTCATGTCCGACTTTGTGTGACCCCACAGATGGCAGCCCACCAGGTTCCCCCGTCCCTGGGATTCTCCAGGCAAGAACACTGGAGTGGGTTGCCATTTCCTTCTCCAATGCGTGAAAGTGAAGTCACTCAGTCATGTCTGACTCTTCGCGACCCCCTGGATCGCAGCCTACCAGGCTCCTCTGTCCATGGGATTTTCCAGGCAAGAGTACTGAAGTGGGGTGCCATTGCCTTCTATTAGTATTTAAAAATTTTACTACTTGAACTTGAGGCATTCCTACATCTTGATGTAGCTTAAAATTGTTAGCAAAGTGAAAATCAGCAACAGATACTTGAAAATACAGACAGAGATGGATGGTATCTTCGTTTACTGGAAATTCTCAATACTTCTGGACAGTCATTTTTAAGAGGCCTTACCTTTGTATCATCCTGATCCTCACTACTCTAACATTTCCTAGTTCTCACTCATCATTTCAATGTTCAGATTGGATGTTTTGAAATTCAACATGATAATTTATCATAACTGTCCATAATTATCATAACTGTCCATAATTATCATAATGATGATGAAAAATACCTCAATATCAATTCCCTAATCATTTATATTTTTCCTTTGTTTACTTGAAAATCATGTAATGATAATCATAAAAAACAATTATTCAGACTTTAGAAAATATAAAGATTATGGTGCACAATTCTAACCCGTAAAGGGACTTAAATACTAGAAATATGGAATGCATTTTTACAAAGTATCTTAACACAGGGTAGTTTATTTTAGTATCTCATTAAGACCTGTGGTTTAATAGTTTAGTTTATCCTAGGGTTACTTACAAATACAATCTTGGGAATAAAATGTCAATAAATCTATAAATATAACAAAATGCAGAACTGAACTTACACATCTAAAATATATAAATTTTACAAAATCCCTGTTTCACGTTAAAAAATCTAAAAATGTATCATGAATTAATAGGCAAACCACAGTGAACATATAAAACCATGTATTAAAATGTGAACTGCTTTACGAATGTGCACACAAACTTACAATTCCAGAAAAATATTATCAATACTTTTTAGTGAAGGGCTATGATACACTGTGATTTTCTTCTTACATTATCCTATATTTTTTAAATGTTCTACATTTTATAAGAAAACGCACCTAAAAACAATCCCATATCATTCCTTTCATGGCAAACTAACCTGATGTCAGTGCAATTTTTACCAGTAGGAGAAAAGGGCCTCAAAATAATTCCCTTCCAGGGTTAAAAAATAGTTCATGTTCTCAGATACTAAAACAAAGTGGGAGCATAAAATAATACTAATGACCTTTTCCAGGAGTGAATGGTTAGGACAGAATCGAGCTTTAAGTAATGAAAGCAGAAGGCATCTAGCACCAGGCTTAGCAGAACTTTAGACAAATATTTCAGGAACAGTTCTCACTCCATCTTTTTGAAGTTCTTCAACCTGGTTAGGTTGTATCTTGGTTATTTCTGTTTCTTTACTTGAAAATGTGCAGAAACTGAACCCAAATTCCTAGGGATAAAATACTAAGCCTGTGTGCTGGGTTCAGGCCTGGCTTCCAGCAGTCATGTGCCGGGGTCCAGCCCTGGTGGATCCAGAGAATTCGAAGGGTGGATGGAGTAGGCAAGGAAACACTTACTTATTTAGAAATATAAAAAGAGATTAAGAAGAAATAGTATAATAGGAAAATTAGTGGAGAAAAGAGGCTGAATAACTTAGTTTACGTGGAAAACTAATAAAACCTCGAGACAAGAGGTTTGCACCATCTACGTTAGGCCACCAGTGCCCGCTTGAATAGTGGAGTGTGCCCCGCCTTAAGCTCCTTCTTGCGTGGGTCTTAGAAGCCAGGGCAAGTAAGTAGACGTGGTGAGCCTCTGTGCCCCAGATGGGAATTCAGCCTGAAAAGGAGAGGGAGGGAGAGGGAGAAAGAGAGAGAGACACAGGGGAAACCAGTCTTTCCAGTGACTGGCCCATCCTTTATTGTTCAGGAACACTTTTTATACTTTTGGTTGTACATAGAGATCAATGGATAATACAAAATTATGCAGCATCAGCAGCCCTGACTCTTATTGAGACCAGGCTTTCTCTCTGCATACCTAGTTGTATACACAAGTCTTAGGTGATTTACATCATCTTCTGGCCAGAAGGCCAATTAGCATTTTACCGCCCTTTTCTGATAAGGGTCTGTCAACCAGAGAACTTATTTGCCTTAATAGTGTTGTTCTTTTCCAAAATCTGGTGCCACTCTTAGAAAGCACTAAATAAAGTTACATTCTTACATAGCAAGGACACAACAATTTATAACAAGGAAAGAGGAATACAGTGATTTATAACAAGAGAAAGTTAACTAACTCAAAAGTCTAATGTTGCTAACATCAAAACTACTATATTCCTTTTTCTGTATCCCAATTACATTGATTAATATCCTTCAGGTGCCTAAAAGATAAAGAATATGGAGGCCTGGCAGCAGTCATTAACTCAACAGTGAAACCCTTCACCAAACTAATTCTTAGCTCAAAAAGGCTCTATATCTTTAAGATGTTTTAAGCTTTGTGCCTCTCGCAATTGGGGGCTCTAAACAATTCACAAGTGTAGTTAAACCTGTCAGGCAAGTTAGAGAGCCATCAAAGGGGTTCCAGCCGAAACACTCCTTTTATATGCAGAAGACTGTCAATTGGAGCTCTAAGTTAACTTTTTCCAGAGAAAGGTGGTGGGGAATAGCCCCCTGTTAATGTCAGAAGCTTAAGCAAAAAGCATAATGCAGTACAGCAGGCAGACTCTGGTTTTGGGGGTAGATGCTCAGGAAAATCCAGGGGGAACCCCTGAAGCCAGATCACGCATTTGGGTATGTCAAGCTTCCTTCCTCATGACCTTTGCCAAGGGCAGGATTCCTCATGCTGGCTCCCGGCAGTCATGGATGTGTATGGCAGTGATGATGAAAATGACAATAATTATTATAATTAAGGCTACAAAGATGTAGCAAGTGCCTAATATGTGCCAACGATTATTCTGGAGTTTGACAAGCACTAATTCCTTTTAACCTCGTAGCACCCCTGTGAACAAATGTTCTTATCCTATTTTGCAGTTGTGGTGATGAGGCAATAAGAAAGTAAACAGCTTGCAAAAGTTCACACATCTGTACTATTAAAAATTATAATTGCAGCAGCAGCAGGTAGTGTTAATGACAAGGATTATTAAGCTGGTAAAACCAACAAATATGGTCAAACAATAATGGGATTTTCTCTTTGTGTGTTGCTATTAAAACAACAATGAATTCCAGAGTGATGTTCCAATAATGAATAAGTATATATATTATCAACAATGTCTACTTAAGGATAACCATGATATCATATTTTAGATGGTTGTTTTCTTCCTGTGGTTACATCCAGTGTTTTAACTAGGCTGATGGTGTATGAATTTTTGAAGAATGGGGTCTTATTTGCCACATTCATGCTATTCTTTGCTCCTGTTGAGTCCACACATGTTTAGAAGTCTGTATCACTTTTCTATTGTTGCTATAAAAAGTTACTGCAAACAGTGACTGAAAAGCCACAGAAATTTATTGTCTTACAGTCCTGGAAGTTATAAGTGTGAAATGAGTCTCACTAAGCTAAGGTCAAGACATAAACAGGACCATGCTCCTTCTGGAACCCTTAGGGAGAATTCATTGCTTGCATTTTTCCAGCTTCTTGAAGCCCTCTACAGTTCTTGGCTCATGCCCCATTCCCGCATCTTCCAGCCAGCAACATCGGGCTGAGTCCTCCTCATGCAACCATGTCTCCAGCAGCATAAGAATGCTGCCTCCCTCTTTCACATATATTGATCTACCTGGATAATCCATGATACTCTCCCCATCTCAAGGTAAACTATTTAGCAATCTTAATTTCATCTGTAACCTTTAATCCTTTTCTTTGTCATACAAGTAGGAGGAGGAGAAAGGGAAGACAGATGGCATCACTGACTTGATGTACATGAGTTTGAACCAGTGATGGACTGGTAAGCCTGGCATGCTGTCCATGGGGTTGCAAAGAGTCAGACATGAGTAACCCACTGAACTGAACTGAACTGAACATATTCTCAAGTGCAGAGATTAGGATGTAGATATCTTCGGGGAGCTCAGTGGTAAAGAGTCTGCCTGTCAATGCAGGAGATGTGGGTTCAATCCCTGTTTTGGGAAGACCATCTGGAGAAGGAAATGGCTACTCTAGCCTGGAAAATCCCATGGACAGAGGGATTCCTGGTGGGCTACAGTCCATTGGGTCTCAAAAGAGTTGAACATGACTGAGCAACTAAAAACAACAATCTTAGGGAATCATTACTGTGTCCACCACGACATATGAACACTGCTTTCAGCTCTGGTTCCTTCTCTCCTTTTCCTAAGCCTTCTGACATAAAACAGATAGATATACAAGCAAGAACACTCTCTGCTTCTCCTCACACAGTATTTGCAGGATAACCTTGATTAAACAGCTTAAATGATCATTGTTTACTTTTCTCATTGAGTCAAAGTAAATGATATGTTAGAAGAATTTTCTAAGAGTCAATTAGTAGGGGTTTGAAAATTCCTTTGAGAATGCAAAGTATTAGGCAGATGCAAATTCTTAGCCTTGCATCCTTAAACTACTCTATTGCAGGCATTTTACAGTATATTTTAATCACATCTGTATTACAGCTTTGATGATTTTAAATACCCTAATGGCCTTTATGAAAGACATTTTTTCTAGCATTTCATTGTATAGATATTTCACTTCCTATTACTTTATTCATCTCTAAGGACCTCAAAAGTAGCAAAACTATCTAAATTTTTATGATTATCAGTCGGAAACTGTGGTTGTCTATTCTATCACTTATTAAGAATGTTTCTAAGTGGATCTACTAGTAAGTAATGGTATCTTTTATGTTGTACATTATTCTACTAAAATGACTTTCTGTATATATGGCTATTTTATTGATTAAAAAAAGGAAAGGCTCACATGGGAGGGATACCTGCTTGACCTGGGTGTATATCTGAGTTTGTGTGAGAAAGAAGTGAGTTCACTACAGAGAGGCAAACAGTGGCCAAGCTTTGGAGTCAGGCTGTCATGGAGTCCAACTGGGCAAATAATTAACATCTCTAAAACTAGATTACCTACTTGTAACATTTGGATAATAGAACATATGAAATTGGTTGTTGTGAAAATTAAATGAGATAAAGTATGTTGAGCATTTATCACAGTGCCTGACACATGTCAGCTCTAAAAAAAACTTCCTTTCACACTTCTGGAACGTGAAATATGCCTTTCAAGAGGGCATTTGCCAGAGGTAGGATGCCAATTCCTGGGACATAGTGACTGGAGGTCATAGAGGGAATGTCACTTCCTTTAAACACGTCTCCAATCCTGACTCTTTCAAGGCCTATGTTCAATTTGGAGCTCCTGCGACTTCAAGAACTCCACCACTATCAAAGACAGGGTGACCCAGGTGCCCAGAGCTTGGCCTTAGCTACTTTTTTCAAAATTATTTGATTTTCAATCTGTGTATTTGTATGGTCACTATCTACTAATGGCAAGAGGTAATGATTTTTTATTTATGGTAGTGATATAATCTTTTTAAATGTATCATATTTAAGCTAAAAAAAATTCAGCCAAAAGAAAACATTTTCTTAAACAAGATGATGAGCAGAATAGTCAAAAACTGGGGAAGGTCTTCAGTTCAGTTCAGTTTAGTCACTCACTCATGTCTGACTCTTTGCGACCCCAAGAACCACAGCACGCCAGGCCTCCCTGTCCATCACCAACTCCCGGAGTTCACTCAAACTCACGTCCATCAAGTCGGTGATGCCATCCAGCCATCTCATCCTTGGTCGTCCCCTTCTCCTCCTGCCCCCAATTCCTCCCAGGATCAGAGTCTTTTCCAATGAGTCAACTCTTCGCATGAGGTGGCCAAAGTACTGGAGTTTTAGCATCAGCATCAGTCCTTCCAAAGAACAGCCAGGACTGATCTCCTTTAGAATGGACTGGTTGGATCTCCTTGCAGTCCAAGAGACTCTCAAGAGTCTTCTCCAACACCACACTTGAAAAGCATCAATTCCTCAGCACTCAGCTTTCTTCACAGTCCAACTCTCACATCCATACATGATCACTGGAAAAACCATAGCCTTGACTAGATGGACCTTTGTTGGCAAAGTAATGTCTCTGCTTGTGAATCTTCTCTCTAGGTTGGTCATAACTTTTCTTCCAAAGAGTAAGCGTCTTTTAATTTCATGGCTGCAATCACCATCTGCAGTGATTTTGGAGCCCCCCAAAAAATAAAGACAGCCACTGTTTCCACTGTTTCCCTATCTATTTCTCATTAAGTGATGGGACCAGATGCCATGATCTTAGTTTTTAATCTTAGTGTTGAGCTTTAAGCCAACTTTTTCACTCTCCTCTTTCACTTTCATCAGAGCCTTTATAGTTCCTCTTCACTTTCTGCCATAAGGGTGGTGTCATCTGCATATCTAAGGTTATTGATATTTCTCCCAGCAATCTTGATTCCTGCTTGTGCTTCTTCCAGCCCAGCATTTTTCATGATGTACACTTCCTTGGTGCAGAGGTTGAAGCATCTGCCTGCAATGTAGGTGACCTGGGTTCGATCCCTGGGTTGGGAAGATCCTCTGGAGAAGGAAATGGCAACCCACTCCAGTATTCTAATCTGGAGAATCCCATGGACGGAGGAGTGTAGTGGGTTACAGTCCACAGTCACAAAGAGTCAGACACGACTAAGCGACTTCACTTTCACTTTCACTTTTCACTCTGCATAGAAGTTCAATAAGCCGGGTGACAATATACAGCCTTGATGTACTCCTTTTCCTATTTGGAACCAGTCTGTTGTTCCATGTCCAGTTCTAACTGTTGCTTCCTGACCTGCATATAGGTTTCTCAAGAGGCAGGTCAGGTGTTCTGGTATTCCCATCTCTTTCAGAACTTTCCACAGTTTATTGTGATCCACACAATCAAAGGCTTTGGCATAGTCAATAAAGCAGAAATAGATGTTTTTCTGGAACTCTTGCTTTTTCCATGATCCAGCAGATATTGGCAATTTGATCTCTGGTTCCTCTGCCTTTTCTAAATCCACCTTGAACATCTGGAAGTTCACGGTTCACGTATTACTGAAGCCTGGCTTGGAGAGTTTTGAGCATTACTTTACTAGTCTGTGAGATGAGTGCAATTGTGCGGTAGTTTGAACATTCTTTGGCATTGCCTTTCTTTGGAATTGGGATGAAAACTGACCTTTTCCAGTCCTGTGGCCACTGCTGAGTTTTCCAAATTTGCTGACATATTGAGTGCAGCACTTCCACAGCATCATCTTTCAGGATTTGAAATAGCTCAACTGGATTTCCATCACCTCCACTAGCTTTGTTTGTAGTGATGCTTTCTAAGGCCCACTTGACTTCACATTCCAGGATGTCTGGCTCTAGATTGGTGTTACACCATTGTGATTATCTCGGTCATGAAGATCTTTTTTGTACAGTTCTTCCGTGTATTCTTGCCACCTCTTCTTAATATCTTCTGCTTCTGTTAGGTCCATACCATTTCTGTCCTTTATCGATCCCATCTTTGCATGAAATGTTTCCTTGGTATCTCTAATTTTCTTGAAGAGATCTCTAGTCTTTCCCATTCTATTGTTTTCCTCTATTTCTTTGCTTTGGAAGGTCTTAGGAGAATAAAATTTGCAAAACTCTGTACCAAGAGACTGTACTCATGACTGCATTCTAAAATGAGTGATGACATTCTGGAATAGCAGTTATGCATCAGGAGTCACCCCCAGTCATCAGAGAAAACATTTTTAGCTGCTGCTCAGCCTGCTAACTAGTTCTCATGATTGAATTATTCAGATCTTGGCAGACCAAGGGGTTTTTAGTCACCTGATGTGAATTAGAGTGAAAATAAAAAGAAATAGAACTACTCAGCCTTCCCATCCTATTTCACTTAAATAGAGTCCCTGAGAGCTAGAACCAACTTTGTGTATATCCCTGGAGCCTAGCACAGGAGATGCAGGATAAATGAAGGAAGGATAACTACTCCTACGCAAGAATGTAGAGAGAGGCATCAGTCCACCCTTTTCTTGACAAATATCCTCAATTCTAAGTGCCTAGAGAAAGCAATTTTAATTTCTGTAGTTTTTTTTTTTTTTTTAAGATAGGAGGTACTAATTGAATTACTAGTATGAGCTTATCATTCTCTTGAATAATTGATGTTATCATCAATATACATAATGCCTCCTGGGTATCAAAGAGGTTGCACGGCTTGTAAAAGATGAAGGTCCATTATGACAAAGCCAGGATTTGATCCTGTTCTGTCAAATGACTTCAAATCAATTGGTACAAAAATTTTTTCTTATGTTCTTAAAAACTTATTGTTTTCTTTCTTTATTATTTTATGTCCATCAGTTAGGTCCAATTTTGCTTTTAAAAATGTTATTTACATACTTATAGGTAAAACAAAATTACACAACACCAACATGTAAACAAGATGAAGTTTGGGCAGTACAATGAAATGGAAGTTTATGTTTCTTCCTTATATTTCCCAAATTTTCTACAATGAAAACCACCCACAATAAGGCTTGCTACTGCTGATGCTAAGTTGCTTCAGTCGTGTCCGAGTCTGTGTGACCCCATAGACGGCAGCCCACCAGGCTCCTCCGTCCCTGGGATTCTTCAGCCAAGAACACTGGAGTGAGTTGCCATTTCCTTCACCAATGCAGGAAAGTGAAGAGTGAAAGTGGAGTCACTCAGTTGTGTCTGACTCTTAGCGACCCCATGGACAGCAGCCTATCAGGCTCCTCCACCCATGGGATTCTCCAGGCAAGAAAACTGGAGTGGGTTGCCATTGCCTTCTCCAATGGTGACAATAAGGCTTAGATGAGTTAATAAAGTTAACTATTGTTGCAGGGCCAATAAGCATCTTGTAAGTGTTAATTTACATCATCAATCTTTAAAAAACAATGTGGCAGACAACACTAGGGACTTGCTTGGCTATAGAACCCTTTCCAAATACTAAAACTGTACTCTTCCCACTGTATCATGATACATTCAAGGGATCAAAGTGACATAAGCATTGGAAAACATTGAAAACAATGGCAATATAACTTATGAAATATTAAGAATATTTGGGAAAGACTTAGGCTTTATTGAAATGAAAGTTAAATTATAATTCTCATTTATAATTATAATTTAAATGAGAGTTGAAACTTAGGCAATGTACAGCATGGTGACTACATGGTGACTACAGGAACAGCACTGAATTGAATACTTAAAACTGGCTGAGACAGTATACATATATTATTTTTAATTGACATATAATTGACCTACAACACTGTGTTAATTTCAGGTGCACAACATAATGATGTGACACTTTTGTAAATTACAAATAATCACCATGATAAGTCTAGTTACCATCTGTTAAAATACAAATTTATTACAATATTATTGACTATATTTCCCTTGTTATACATTTCACCCTGCCCCCACCCATGACTCATTTATTTTGTCTGAAAGCTTGCACCTCTTAGTCTCTCTCACCACTCACTCATCCCCTCTCCTTCCTTCTCAATGGCAACCAGTGTTTGTTCTTTGTATCTAAGACTTTGTTTTGGCTTTGTTACACTGGACAATTTGTTTTGTCTTCTATATAAGTTAAATCATACGGAATTTGTCTTTAAGTTAATAAAAATAATTCATTTTTAATTACTTAACTAAAATAATTATTTAAATTAATAAAAATAATCTTGTCTGAAGGATGATCTGTTCTTCTATCCAATAAATCACTGTGGATTTCCTTCTTTTTGTTTCCTTTTGTTTTAAATCATTGTGCAATATACTTAAACGAGGCAAGGGAACAGCAGAAATATTTACAAATGCTACATCACCAAATAGCCATACAAATGTAATTTTAAAGTGTATATGCAAATAGTAAATGTATTAAAGCAACAATGCTAAACAAGTAAAAGTATTAGAAGTAAACATAGAAAAACAAAAACTAGAAGTACATATATCTCTTTTTTCTACTTTTTTAACCCTGTTACACATTTTCAACTATGGGTATGTATTATTTTAGAAAAAAAGAATAATAAAGAAAATAATTTAATCTTCTAGACATAAATGCAGGATATTAAATTTCATAAACTTTTAGACAATAATAATACTTTTTATATTTACCCCAAAAGCTATTTTAATTAACTAAATACTCTAAGTTATATTAAAAGGTTATAGAAATCTTAGTAAAAATAACTAAAATATTTGTTATCAGATTTAAACATTAACATAATACTGAGAACTGCCTTAAAATTATCTTTGTGTAAAAGCTTCTGTGAGTTTTAAACATTTTTCATAGTCAAAGGCAGTTCATGTGCAAACCAAACAATTAAGAAAGAACTTGGAAATCCTAGGCTGGTTATCAAAGGGTAGATATAGAACTCCAAGGATATTCATAAACAAGGCATTTAGAAATGGCTTCACCTTTATTTATTCTCTTTCATAAACTTAATCAGCATTCTAATGTCATACTTTATACTAGCTCATCAGGAAGCATCTATTAATGTGCTTCTGTCTGCTGAATGGATGCCAGAGGTTACCCATTCCTTTAAATAGCATCCAATCTATTTGAGTAATAGCAGTCATTGTCATATTAACGTTGCTTTCTATGTGATCTACTGAGTTAGTCCATCTCCAAGACATAAAACTCATTCTCTAAGTTATTTGCATTTATATCAGTTTCTGTTGTTTTAGGTAGAAAAATATTTCAGCAATAATATATTTCAGTGACTCTTATTAGCCCATATATTTGCATCAAACATGTGTTTCATTGACAAACATTTCTAACATGCAAAACATCTGTTTATGGCCATGTCAAGTTGTTCTTAATTTTAGAATCTTAATGAATGAAATCCCAATAATTAAACAATGTGAGGCCATTTACATAGCATACATGATTATTGAGACAGTGACAGATTTATACATTTGACATGTGAAAATATCTTTTAAGTTATTTGCTCAGTTAAGATGCACACATGCTATCTGAATATCAACATCATAAACACGACACTCCAAAATACTCTTATCTTAGAATTCCCTAGGTTCTTTCCCAGTTCCATTTCATCCCCACATTTCCTCCTGTTTTCTCTGGCACATCCCATAATAAAAGTCCTACCAGAAAAGTCAGAAATAATCATACGAGAATTTAAAAAATCAGCAAATTGTCTGTGCCCTGCTTAGCCTGCCAATGCCATTTCCCTATCTATAGCCCCCTCCACTTTTATTTCTATGATAAGCCTCCTTCCTTTCCGTTCATTTCAAATGTGGTCAACAGCAGAATGAGAAATTTATTTACCCAATGGGATGAACAGAACTGAAGAAAAAAACTAAAAAGAGTGCCATCAGTCTCTGGTTGAAAGAACTCAGGAATCTCAAGAACTCTTTGCCATTTAACAGGGATGTTCAGTCACTCCCATGGACTGCCACATGCCAAGTTCCCCTGTCCTCCACTATCTCCCCGAGTTTGCTCAAATCCCATGTCCATTGAGTCAGTGGTGCTATCTAACCATCCCATCCTCCGCCGTTCCCTCTTTTTGCCTTCATTCTTTCCCAGCATCAAGATCTTTTCCAGTGAGTCAGCTCTCCAAATCAGGTGGCATATATTCAATATTGAATTAATACAGATAGTATACAAATAGTGACAATTGCTTTGTATTTTCAGGCCTTAAAGAAGTGGATTGAAGAAAATCCTAAACTCAGCTCTCTAAACCCTTGCATATTGACTGGACGTGGCAGAACAAATCAGACAATGGGTATTTATATATAGTGCATTAGATCTAATATATATATATATATATATATATATATATATATATATATGATATATATCAAAACTTATTTCACCACAGAACACCTTTTTTTCCCAAGGAATATATGTGGTATGGAATAACAGGGGCAACACAGTATTAAAGGAACGAAGCTCAAAAGTATGAACTCTTTAGATTTTTGAGGCATTGACCATCAGGTAAGAGAAGTATGAGTCACCCTTCATAATGTCCCACGTGGCTGCTGGCTTACCTGCCTTGCAGCAACCATGACAGTCATCAATTACAGAGTACCCGCCCGCTTCAAGTACTACTATGCGCTCTTTCCTCATTTCATTGTGAGGTATAGAGAGGTCTTCTCACAGGGTAACTTAAGGTCCTGTGACTAACTACTAGGTGATTCTGCAAGGCTTTGAATTTAGAATGAGGAGTTCAGAGTGTAGATTTTTATATGCATCATATCAGAGAATTATTCTAAGAGGTCATACAATAAAGTACTACATGTGAACACACTTCTAATCATTATTCTATGTTTTCACAAGGAGAGCAGAAATGAAATGGGTTTTCACTGCTGGATTCTCAGAAGGCTGGCCCTCATAAAAGTAATAGAAAAGCTGGCCCTTTCTTTCCATAATTACAGGAACTGTGGGTTACTCAGAACTAGAAATTTGCTTTGGGGATCCTTTCTGTTATTCTGCTCACCCTTAGCTGTCTAGGTGAAACACTGTGTAGATTTATACCCTATAAGGAATGCACTGCTCAGACATAATTTAAACAATTTCAAATATATTGCTAAAACATTACCTGTACAACTATATCAACTGCTATTTAATTACATGATTATATAAGAAATGCCTTCATTTCAAAAGTTCAGAGACTGAGTCAACTATACTATGGTCCAGTTTTTCTGTATGTTCTTCTGTCTTCACAGGGCTGGGAGGACAGGAAGTATAATATATGGTATAGCTATGAACAAAATCGCCTTCAAGAATAAAAAAATGAAAGTTTACTACACTTTTATTTTTAAAAATATGATGCTTAAACAGAAATAAATTCTCAAAATGAGAAAAATGTTCTCTACTCATTAACTATTTTCCCTGAAGACTACATAGTATTCATATATAGAACCATAGCATTTATTTTCATAACAGATCACAGGTTTCTTCAAGTTCAGTTTGGAGTGAAAACCCAGAGAAACATGTGTTTGAGATATTATACTGTTTAATGTAGTGTTGAGAAAAATTAAACAAGAGAACTGAAAGAACATTTATATGAGGCTCTCAATCCTGAGATTCATATGTATGCGACACCAGAAGAGCGAGAATGAGCCATGTAAACACATCCCTTCTAATAAAAGTGCAAGTTGAATGCAGCTTATGCTGAATGTAATATCGGCCATTTGCTAAGCACCTGTTATGAATGCTGTAGGTACTCTACACACAGAATTATATTTAATCATCATGAGGCTATAAAATAGGTGTGTTACCCACTCCAGATATAAAAGAACTGGATCCTAGATAAGTAATCAGCTCAAATCACACAAGTGATAGACCCTGTATCTGAATTGACACAGATAAGCTATGGATACCAGTACAGATAATCAACTCCCAAAGGTGAACACAACTTGCAGCCTAAGCTATCTTGTCAAATAACGTGATAAATTTTAACAATGTAAAACTGGAAAAATGTATAGGAAACATGTAAGATATTAGGAGATTTGTTTGGTCTATAATACAAACAAAATTTGTGATAAATTTTAAACTGAAACTCTATACATATGTCCAAAGATCTATCAAGTCCTTTATAAAAAGGAATTATGTGTCCTTTTTTTCATTTTAACATCTTATTCAGTTTAATACTGATAAAATATTAGATATTTTCTATCTTATAATTTTAGTGCAAAGGTCACATTTTTCCAATTAATGATTCAACTCAATTAATGAACTAATTTTGTGATAAAATATTATCTGGAAAGACATCTCAAATATAGAAAGTAATATCTTGTAACATTTTTTCACAGAAGCATATCAGGAAAGTTCAATCTTCATGTAACTGCAATATGAGTGAGTTGAAAGTTTCCAACTTTGTCAGCTGAATTAAATAACCCAAATTGCTGCTGCTGCTAAGTCGCTTCAGTTGTGTCCGACTCTGTGCGATCCCATAGGCGGCAGCCCACCAGGCTTCCCCATCCCTGGGATTCTCCAGACAAGAACACTGGAGTGGGTTGCCATTTCCTTCTTGACTGCATGAAAGTGAAAAGTGAAAGTGAAGTCGCTCAGTCATGTCCGACTAGTAGCGACACAATGGACTGCAGCCCACCAGGCTCCTCCATCCATGGGACTTTCCAGGCAAAAGTACTGGAGTGGGGTGCCATTGCCTTCTCCGAAATAACCCAAGTTACTATATACTTATTCTGAAACCTTGGACCTTTTGGACACAAAATTTTCTATCCATGTTAATCCAACAGAATAGTTAATATCATTTAATGTTGATTGGCGCTAATGGTAAAAAATCTGCCTTCAATGCAGGAGACACAAGAGACTCGAGTTCAATCCCTAAGTCAGGAAGATCCCTTGGAGGAGGGCATGGCAACTCACTCCAATATTCTTGCCTGCAGAATCCTATGCACAGGGAAGCCTGGCAGGTTACAGTCCATGGGGTCACCAAGAGTCTGACACGACTGAGCAACTATAATTACACTTAATTCCCTAACTTAAAGTTCTTTCTGATTAAAACTGCTAGATGGCTTTCTATTAAATGCTTCTAAACTATGTGTACACAACATCCCAATTATTTCATGGGAAGGAGAAGTGGACAAAATCATCTTTAAATGCAAGTGGAAAAAGAGAATAATAAATATCTATTAATAGCCAAAAAAAAAATTATGGAAAAGGCGATTTCTTGGGAGAACTTCCCTTAGCAGAAATTGGCTTGGGAATAAACAAAAACATTAGTGGAACAGAGAATTCAGAATGCAAATTCCCAGATACATGAAACTTTGCTGTATGGCAATGGTGGTATTTCGATTCACTTGCAAGAGTAGGATTCATCTAATAAATGTTTTTCTCAATTAGCTGCCCATATTAAAAAAGAAAAACTTAAGTTGGATTTTAGCCTCATGCTATACACAAAAATAAATCCCATGCATACTACATGTGACTATAAAAATTAAAATCTTAGAAAAAATACAGAAAATTACAGTGGTCACTTAGGGATTTTTTAAGATTCCCCTAGCCAAGACAGGGAACAGAACTGTGAAAGAAAATATAAGTGTATTTGAAAAATGAGCATTAAAATGTATTCAGTGGCAACAAACACCATAATCAAAATCATTTAGAAAGATTACAATAGACTAAGAAAAATATCTGTGATGATAAGATAAACTTTGTCTTCAATATGTAATGTGACCTCACAAATTATTAAGGTAAAAAATAATAGAAATATGAGTAAATTATATGAAAAATGGTAGGTAAATTTTACCATTTACATTATTTTAGTATTACACTATGATTTAAACATTCAAGTAATACTATAATGTCATTATTAAAATACCTCTGTGGGTAAGCATGAATGGGGAGAGGGTCTCTTTAAACTATTGGAGGAATTGTGAATTATGTTAGCATTGTTCGTGTCAGATATTGGTAATATTTATATAACAATATTTCATAAGAAAGAAATCAAACCTTCAACAGATTTCGTTGGGATTTTTCGAAAACTTAGAGCAGTGCTATCCAACAGAAAATAAAATATAAATCACAAGTGCAAATACCATATGTAATTTTAATTTTTTAACAGCTATATAACAACAAATAAAAAGAAATAGGTGAAATTATAGCAATATATTTTATTCAACCCAGTAAAACGTGTAAATCAATATTAAAGTTACTGAAAGACTTTACATTCTATTTTAAATCCTTGAAAACTAGTGAGTGTTTTTACATTTACAGCACATCTCAATTTGAACCAGCTGTTTTCAAGTGCCCCAGAGCCACATGTCTAGTTGATAACAGTGTCAGGCAGCACAGTATAGTGGTTATTTTGCCCATCAACAGACAGAAAGTATGGAAGAGTTCACTGATCTGACATCATAGAGCAAATCTGCATTCAGAGAATACAATTTTCAACTCACTGTCATTTATCATCAAAATCTTCTATGACACAAGTAGTATGTAACAGGAACTGCCCAAATTTATAACTATTCCAACTTGCTCGAATGTGTTTTCACTTAGCAACATTCAGTTACTTGGATTCAAACAGGAAGAATGCAGTTGGATAGACTTATTCAGGGCTGGAGTTTAATCAAGCAGCTCTGATGGTAAAAGAGGGGCTACAAGTTGAAGCATATGCAAAGACATGACTGTAATATTGATGCACTGATTCAGATTTGGATAAAAAGGAAGGGACGATCAATCAAAGCAAAACTGCGGAATAATCCAGCATGGGCATAAAGNAGTTTAATCAAGCAGCTCTGATGGTAAAAGAGGGGCTACAAGTTGAAGCATATGCAAAGACATGACTGTAATATTGATGCACTGATTCAGATTTGGATAAAAAGGAAGGGACGATCAATCAAAGCAAAACTGCGGAATAATCCAGCATGGGCATAAAGGTTCAATACAAAGAAATATTCATTATTTTCCATTAACATTCATGCCTATAGAGAGAAGGAGATGGGGAGGGGGAAAGGAAATGAAGGAGGAGAAAGAAAAGGAGGAGAGGGAGAAGAGAGGCACTCCAGAATCCTGGAAGAAGAGAAGGAAAGAAGGAAGGGAAAGGATGAAACAGAATATTTAAAAACATAAGAAAATATCTACATTAAAAAGTGTTCATAATGAAATTTATGGAACTTGTCTCTGAACCTTTTCACAGGAAAAAATCTTTGGTGTAGTGCTATCATCTTTTGAGTACAAATAAACCATAACGGACACGACTGAGCAACTGAACTGAACTGAACTGAAACCATCACACTAGCACAGATCTTAAAACACAAAACCCTTTCTTTAACCCACATCTCCTGCAATGGCTACTTTCTTTCTTCATTCTGGAGCCAAGCTTTCAAAAGTTGTCTACATGGAATCCACATCCTCATCTACCTTTATCCTTCAACTCTCATCCCCTCTCCTAAAGCTACTTAACCTCTCTCCCTACAGTCATCAGTAAGTTTCATGTCAAATTCATCAGCTAAATTTCAGTCTTCAATTTACCTGAACTATTCAAAGACTTTCAATCAGCTCACCACTCCTGCCTCCCCAAAACATCTCATCCTTGAATCTTGCCATTATACTATTTTCCTCCTTTTCTTTTTAGCATCTCCTCAATCATATAGGGTAACTCCTCTGTCTCTATCAATATGTAAATTTTACTTTATGTGGTTCTTTATCCTGGGTCAGCTTTTCTTTCTACTCTTTTTCTTTCACTTCTTTTCTGCTATCTTATTTACTGATGCAATTTTAAAGACTGTGCATACCTGTGCACTCAGTCGTGTCCAACTCTTAGTAACTCCATGGACTGTAGCCCACTAGGCTCCTCTGTCCATGGGATTTCTCAGGCAAGAATACTGGAGCAGGTTGCCATTTCCTTCTCCAGGGCATCTTCCCAATCCAGGGATCAAATACACATCTCCTGCATTGGCAGGGAGACTCCTTACTAGCTGAGCCAAGGTATTTTTTCCAATTTTATATCTCTAGCCTGCACTCCCTTTCTGAGCTCCATATCATAACATCAAATGCTTATCTGACATCGCTATCTGAGTATTTCTCATCTAGCCCAAATGTAACATATGCAAAATTGAAATTGAATGTTCTCATGCCCTTGCCATTTCTTCCTGCTCCTTCAATTTGTTCCATTGGAGTAAATGACAACTTTATGACCTTCCCAGTTTTCCATGCCACAAACCTACCACTGACTCTTCACATCTCTTTCCCCCTCAGACTCTGTATCTACTACTATAGCACAAAAAGTATATAAGCATTAGTTCTCAATAAACACGTCCATTTATCCCTTTATTTTACTTTTGGATAAATTCCTAATTGTTCAAAAACATCCATTGTTGACCTCTTCCAATTAACTATACCAAAAGCACCTCACAAGATCTTTTAATTTTTTCAGATCATAAACTCTTTTTATTTTCACCTTCATTGATTCAGAAGGTGATTTGCTGCTGCTGCTAAGTCACATCAGTTGTGTCCGACTCTGTGCGACCCCATAGATGGCAGCCCACCAGGCTCCCTCATCCCTGGGATTCTCCAGACAAGAATACTGGAGTGGGTTGCCATTTCCTTCTCCAATGCGTTTCAGATCATAAACTCTTTTTATTTTCACCTTCATTGATTCAGAAGGTGATTTGCTGCTGCTGCTAAGTCACATCAGTTGTGTCCGACTCTGTGCGACCCCATAGATGGCAGCCCACCAGGCTCCCTCATCCCTGGGATTCTCCAGACAAGAATACTGGAGTGGGTTGCCATTTCCTTCTCCAATGCGTGAAAGTGAAAAGCGAAAGTGAAGTCACTCAGTCGTGTCCGACTCTTAGCGACCCCATGGACTGCAGCCCACCAGGCTCCTCCGTCCATGGGATTTTCCAGGCAAGAGTACTGGAGTGGGGTGCCAGTGCCTTCTCCGCAGAAGGTGATTTAGAAGAAGAATAACCTTTCACGTGATCTTCTAAAAACAAAAATCTAGTCATGTTATTCTGTTTTAAAATTCTTCAGTATCTACTCATACTTAGGGGACTTTTCCTTCAGGTTTAGGTAATTTAGTTTCAGTTTACTGTTCCAGCTTCTTCTTCTGCAACTCTCCCCTTGCTCATTATAAGACTGACTGTAACCTTGTTAAAATCTGAAAAAATTTTCTGTCACTCTGAGTCTCCTTCCTTCACCTACATCATTACACTTAATTGATCACACCTGAACTTCATTAATTTGTGTCTATCTCTCCAATTTGGTAAGAGCACACTGAATTCTAACCTTGTTTCCAAGGTGATCATTAACACTTAATAACGTATCATCTGTAACCTAATGAGGATACTAAACTTTCTACTCTATTACTACAACAGATCTTAATCAAGGACCAATCTCTGAAGTAAAATGCGGATTACACTGCTTCAGTTCAGTTCAGTTCAGTTCAGTCCCTCAGTCATGTCCGACTCTTTGCGACCCCATGAATCACAGCACGCCAGGCCTCCCTGTCCATCACCAACTCCCGGAGTTCACTCAGACTCACGTCCATTGAGTCCGTGATGCCATCCAGCCATCTCAGATTGATATTAATCCACTGATAGTGTGGATAAAGTGTTCACAATGGCCTGTCAATGATGCTATTTTTTATCATCTGCCAGGAGGATTGAGATAATAGCTTGTAAATTATGCTAGAGGAATTTTATAATTCCTCTTTCTTTTTTAATAAGATAAATGTCATAAGTATCCTATTTGTGTGCCTCAATTTAAACACATTTTAAAAGTTTGTCAGAAACAGCACATTATAAACTTTTCATATAAGTAAAATAATTGTATTAACAAAGCATAAAAATTCTGTTGCTAAATTTTATAATTAATATAATTTTATAACTACATAATTCAAAACTCTAGACTTCTTAATAGTGCTTAACTCATAATATTAACCTTTGAATGAATTATTTTCTCACCAACTATAAAGACTTCAAGTTCTTCAAATATGCACCATATAGCTAGAAAACTCCAAATATTTTTATCTACAGGACCACTATACTTCCTTGAAAGGCACTCTATTTTTAGCACATAAAAGGAATAGATCTAATTCTGATGATTTTTGACTTTCAATGGAAGATTCTTAGAAGACATCACTTTAACAATAACAGCAATTTTCTAAAAGAGGAGAAGCTTACAGGAACAGGAATGGCAGTGTTTGAGAAATAAAGGTATTCTAACTCAAACTCTTTGTTTTCTCCAAAAAACAAAACAAAACAAAATTCATTCAAACTAGTTCATATAAAGAAAAAGTCACTGCAGGATGTCACAGCATTTCATGAACAGACAATATCAGAACAAGTGCAGCGGGGTCACAACCTGGAAATGAAAAGTCAGAAACCAAGACTCTTCCCTCTGTCTTTCCGTCCTCCTTAATTCTCTCTTCTAGTCTTTTTACTAATTATCCATCTTCCACAGGAGTCAACTAGTTGTCATTCTCTATTGTATGTCACCGAACATTGACCTTCCACTGCTAACAGTCTCATTATCTATTGTTTGGAAGGAAAGAAGGGTTTTGTTGAATCCAACAAATCTTTAAATGCCAGACAACACACATCATTGGCCATTAAGCAGTCAATGGACTGGCTCCAATAGGGACCCAATAGTTCACGAATTAAATTAAAACTGTAGTTGTCTCCTGAGATTTCTTAATTATACTGGTCTTCTAAATCTAAATAAAATGTGATTGGCCAATGCAGAAAATGTGTACATATTAAGGATTCTTCATACAGTCACAAGAAATACTCTACAATTTGTCATTCCAGTGCCATGATTTTATAGAATCCTACCACTTTGATGTGATATGTTTCTGCATGTTGTTTCTCCACCCTGAACCCCATCCCCTAAAAAAAGACTGTAACAGTTTAGTTGAAAGGCCACAATGAACTATTAAATGTTTTCATATGATTATATGAAACAACATAACTTCTTGTCCAAATTAGGTGCTAATCTTTTGACATGCTCACCTATCAAAGAAATGTGATATTCCAATCACATAAATTCAAAGTAGAAACATAATAAATGGTAGCTACTAAAAGGCCAAAATTTCAAGTAGTCTGAAACTATATTGTTCTTCTGAAAGTTAGACATGATCCTACTGATAAATATGAAAAAAAAGGAATGAGACCATTGATCCTGACTGAAGGATGAGGTTGACACCTCAACCTAGATCATGACCAAACAAAATTAGGCAAATGAAATTCCATGTTAAGAATGTCTTGTGCTTTTCAGTATGTCTTCCTTATTAAATGGAACACATAAAAATGAAGCAATGAGAATTACTAATATGAAGTTAAAAGAAAAGGAAATATGACACATAGTTCATATGATAAAGCAAAACTTGAACTGGATACAAAGAAAATCTTATAAAATACCACAAGGCAATAATGAATTACTTCTCATGATTACAAAGAGAAGTAATATTTCTAGATTATCTCAATCAGGAGCATTTGGAAGCAGCAAAGAAATTTATATATAATGGTAAAGGTCTAAAAGGCTCATTATATTTCTGAATGAAAAATAAATACAGGAGGGTATAATTCCATACAATATCTATTATCTTCACCACCTGAACTATTTTAGTATCAGCAGTAAAACATAGATACCATTCTTTATATTTAAAATAGGAAAGAATTACAAGACCATATAAAAACTCATTTTTATATAATAACTTCTAGAATATTTGTCCTTCCTATTTTTATTTCATAGATGTCTCCAAAATTATTCTAAGATAGTCTATAATATATATATAGAAAGTAATAAAATAGCGACTGTACCTTAGATGATCAGGTAGTGAGTGAAAGTTGCTTGGTGACCCCATGGACTGTAGCCCACCAGGCTCCTCTGTCCATGGAATTCTCCAGGCAAGAATATTGGAGTGGATTGCCATTCCCTTCTCCAGGGGATCTTCCCAAACCATCGATCACAGCCAGCCCTCTTGTATTGGCAGACAGCTTCTCTACCATCTGAGCCACCAAAGGAGCCCTGATGATTAGGTAGCAGCCATTTAATTTCTTAAAACTTGTGATTTATATTTGACAGGAATGATATACTTTACATTAGATTTGTTTTTCAGCTCAGCAGTAAATATTTTGGTAAAACAGATCTATCTTCTTATAATTTGATGAAATATTCCACAATTTTACATTTGATACTTATTTTTTTCATATACTTATTTTTTGCCTTAATTGGGTCATAATTGATTCTCTGTGATATGGAGAAATAATTCTGAAATAATATAGCTGTCATTTTGTCCCATTAAATTCCCATTTTATTCTTTCTTGTAACTGCTCTAATTTAAATCCTTTTAATCAGTTTTCTTTTCTCTTTTTTTTTCTCATTGTGGATTCCTTATTTTTCCTCCTCCTGGAACTATTAACCACACTATTTCCCCAAGATGATGACAATATCTTTCTATAGGAAGCCACATTCCCCAGTCTTTTTTGATGTGGGAGTTTGATAGCTTCATCCTTTAAGTTTTTCCCCAAGTCAACATGAGGTAGTTTCTCAACATGAATTTTACTTTTTACATATAAATATGACACTATCAATCAATGACCAAAGGAGTAAAACAATAGCCAACATGTATCAAGCAATTACTATTTGCTAATGGCAACCCACTCCAGTGTTCTTGCCTGGAGAATCCCAGGAATGGTGGAGTCTGGTGGCTGCCGTCTATAGGGTCGCACAGAGTTGGACACGCCTGAAGCGACTTAGCAGCAGCAGCAGCATGGCACCTTGAAAAGCACTTCACATGCATTTTCTCCTTTAATCCTCAAAAAACATTCTTTCAAATAAATGCTATTGTTCTATCCACATTTACTTTGTAACTGGACAAATTGATATAATGATAGATATTTATCCAAGATCACAAAGCAGATAAGCAATAAAGCTGGACTGGATTTGAAGCAGTCTGAGCTGCTGCTGCTGCTAAATCACTTCAGTCATGTCAAACTCTGTGCGACCCCATAGACAGCAGCCACCAGGCACCCCCTGTCCCTGGGATTCTCCAGGCAAGAGTACTGGAGTGGGTTGCCATTTCCTTCTCCAGGGCATGAAAGTGAAAAGGGAAAGTGAAGTTGCTTAGTCGTGCCAACTCTTCGTGTCCCCATGGACTGCAGCCCACCAGGCCCCTCCGTCCATGGGATTTTCCAGGCAAGAGTACTGGAGTGGGGTGCCATTGCCTTCTCCAGTCTGAGCTGAGGCCATCATAAGTAGGGCATGATCATGATAGCCTATAGCACGTGTTCGGAAAGACACGGCAAGAAAAGGTTCCTATGCCCAATATGCTGCTGTATGCCTGAAATCCTAAGCAATTAAATATTATACAATTATTCCTATTAAGAAGGCCCTGAGAGAGCACCTCTCTTTAAAATCTCAACATGAATAAGCCTATCAGAACCTTTCCAGCTTGTCTGAAGAAAAGCTTTATCAGTCAGCAGAGTTAAATAAAGGAATCTCCCTGGTAGGAGAAATCTAGATCACTGACTATGCTGGAAGATTGTATTCGGAGGGAAAAGCTTCAAGTCCTCAGGAACTTTAGACACAATGCTTAGACAAACTATCTTCCTCACAAACTATGTACAAGCATCCAGCATATGGTGAGACAGGACAGATGCTCTCTGCTTTTAACCTAACAATTCATCTTTGTCTTCATCAGAGGCCTCAAATACTATCAATAAGAAGTACAGAAACCATGGAGTAGAGAATATTCTATGCTTTAGTAAACAGTCTTTATTGAAGGTCGCAGTCAAAATTAGATTTAAACAATCATTAGTTTTGGAATAAAACAAAGAAGGAACTTCTCTTTTGGACATTAGTAGACAGTATCTAGTTACTCATAAACCATGGAATTTTCATCCACTGTGCATCATTTTCACACTGTCTTAGTTCTGGGTATCATATTTTTTCTTCTTCCACTAAAGGACAAGTTGAACACTCTGATGGAAGTTTATACAATATTGTCATTACAAATACAACATACACCAACTGCTGGAAATATATCTTCATAGGCATGAAACTGTTATTTACCACTTTAGATTGTGTTTGCCCATTTTACACTCATATTACTACAAATCTCTTGGGGTCGGGTAGGTAAAAGACTGTTGATGAAATGATGAATGAGATCTGCAGATATTTATTGGTTATGGAACTGCGGGCAACTCACTCGTTGAGTCTCAGTTTTCTCATATCTAAAGTGAGGCAGTTGGAGTAACTAACCCCTAACGGGTCACATTAAGCCAAAGTCTATGACGCTACAGAGACACCTGCCCAAAGCAGAGAGAGAGGTCACACAAAAAGGTTTCTGTTAAAAAAAGAGAGAGAGAGAGAGATTAATCAGAACTAGTTCTTTTAGAAGAACTATTCACATCTAGGAATGGCATGGGTTAATAACAAAAGAGAGCTCCTTAGAAGTATCATTAGCTGATTCAAATAAGGAGGTAAATGAATCAAGTAAAATAATATTGTATTGGAAGGACCAAAAGAGATGAGGGGAAATGGACAGGAGGAACAGGAATACTCAGAATGAGACAAAAGGTGATTTACATCACTCCAGCATTATTCATACTACCAAACACCTCAAAGCATTACTTGAGCATTAAGTGAAACAATAGTCATGTTTTGTCTAAACTGCTCAGTCTAGAAGTTTGAAACAAATTGTAGCTGATTCTATTTAACAAAATTGTTCAACCAAAATTACAAAACAGCTAGCCTGCTCAAGGTTCAAAGGTTTATTTACTGAAGCAAGCCAAGATGCAATCCATCAGACCATAGCTTTCAGAATGTCAGTGTTCACTACACAGAAAGTTAACATATTAAGATATCAATTCTTTTCTTGTCATTTCCACTGCCACAAGCACACTTCCCATTTTAACTAAAAAACAGTATTTTGAAACTCGTATATGAAAAAACATACTTGCCATAGCTAAAACCATAATTTAATTTTTTAAAATGCTAGTAAGCTATGAGAAACTCCACTCAGCAAATCAATAGAATTTCACTCAGATTTTTTATCGCTTATGTCAGTGTGTACATCTCCAGTAATCTTAATATGCAAGTGAAGCCTTTTTCTTTGAACACTATATAATCATTATATAATTCACAAATGCATTTGACATATTTCAAAAAGAAGTGAAAAAAGTGCCTTCACTTCCATTTGACCCGTAAATGCATTTATGTATTCAGCCGAATTGACTGCTCTTCCTTCTGTGTTAGGAAAAGCTGTTTCCAGGACTTTCTACAGAAAGTAGTCTGTCTGACTAGCAGGTCACGGGCCATTTACCGGTTTGGATTTGGGAAGTCCCGGCAGGTAAACGGGCAGCTTTGCTGTAACATGTTGACAGAATTTTTAGGCTTTTGTGTCACTGTAAAACACATTCCAGGTGATTTTGGATACTAGAGGAGGCTGTTTCAGGTGCTCTGGAAAGTGCCAGCTACTTAGAAGTTGCAGCACTGGCGGTGGCACGCTGCCCAGACCCCAAGAGCGCTTCCACCTCCTCGCGTCCGGGTTCCCCGGCCAAGAAGCCCGCGGCAGAAGCGGGCAGAGCGGCAGCCTGGTCCCGCACCGCGAGGAGCACGGTCTCCGCGGGACCCCGGGGCCGGCCGGTCTCCCTCCCGCCTCCCGACCGCGCGCGCACCCACCTGGGGGCGCTGGGCCGCCTGCAGGCTGCTCGCAGCTCCCGCGCGCCCAGCCTGGCGCTGCTGGCAGCATCGCGGCCGCGGAAGCCCAGGCGCCGGCCTGGACGCGTGCCCGCCGAGCCCGGATTCTCCCGAGCTGAGGCTCTCCTCGCCCTGGTCTCCGGGCCTCGCTGTCCTCAGCCCGCTTCTCACCGCGGCGGCTGCGGCCGAGGTCCCGGAAACTCAGGCCCTGGGCGCGGGCCGCAGGGCGAGGGCTCGCCGCACTGGGCTCCCTGCGGAAGTGAAACTGCTCAAGGGCTCGCACTGGTCTCCTTTTTAGGCCGCTTTGGTTTCTCCTAACACTCTTCGGCGGAGAAGGCAATGGCACCCCACTGCAGCACTCTTGCCTGGCAAATCCCATGGACGGAGGAGCCTGGTGGGCTGCAGTCCATGGGGTCGCTAGGAGTCGGACACAACTGAGCGACTTCCCTTTCACTCTTCACTTTCATGCATTGGAGAAGGAAATGGCAACCCACTCCAGTGTTCTTGCCTGGAGAATCCCAGGGACGGGGGAACCTGGTGGGCTGCCATCTATGGGGTCGCACAGAGTCGGACACGACTGAAGCGACTTAGCAGCAGCAGCAGCAGCAGCAGCAACACTATTCGGGCCTGTTCCCTCCTCACCTTTTCACTCAGGACATTTTTAGAGTGAGGTTACCTGTTCCTGTCGACTTTCTTGTCCCATTCAAGGGCTTCTGCGATGCCCCTTCTTCCTGGAAGAAATAGGTTACCAGAACTAGACACGTACTGGAAAAGAGAGATATTTGTTCAGTAGCTCAGTTGTCTGACTCTTTGCGATCCCATGGATGGCATGCAGCAAGCCAGGACTCCCTATTTCTCTTTATCTTCCAGAGTCTACCTAAGTTCATCTCCTTTGAATCTGTGATGCCATCCAGCAGACCTACAGATATGGATGAGTCAGTAAAGGTATAGGTAATAATGTAGATAGAGTTGGAATTTTTTGGTTTGTTTTGTGTTTGAAGGGCTTGTTTGTTTGCTTTGATATTGCATTTTGCCCAAACATTTTAGGTTAGATCCATAAATTATGTATTATATATTTCCTGCTGCTGCTGCTAAGTCGCTTCAGTCGTGTCCGACGCTGTGCGACCCCATAGACGGCAGCCCACCAGGCTCCCTGACCCGGGATTTTCCAGGCAAGAAAACTGGAGTGGGTTGACATTTCCTTCTCCAATGCATGAAAGTGCACTGCTCCTGCTCAAAACTGGGCCTAGTTAAAAAACAAAATAGACATGGACCTAAATTAGTCCTTTTGTTTGTTTGTTTGCCCTAAAGACTGAAATACTCAAGAGTTTCCCCAGAGCCTTAAAATAAACATCCCTTCTTCTCTCAGGAATTTCTAAATTAGTAATTTACATTCTGAAGTTAAAAATATTTTTGAAGATCAATTTGAAGAGTTGGTAATTGTTCATGCCTAAATGTCTCCCTCTCTCTTTTTATAAAAGTAACCTAGAAAGGAGGCTTGTATACCAACTATTTATATTTGTATACCAACTATTTGATATTGATCTCATAAAGTCTGTTTTAAGAATGGCATACAAATCAAGGATCAAAACTTTGTTTTTTCACATAGCTGAACTTGTTTTACATTTTATATTATGATGAAGTAAACTAGGAGAAATATATCAGCAAATTTGAAAGCTATTATAGATATATTTATATGTATACATTCAATATATATTCCAATTGTTCCCTTAACCTCATGGTTAACTTTAAGTTGATTTCCTGTATTGAAATAATGGAGCAGAAGAGTTTATTTGATTTGTGAAATAATATCATATTGACAAATTTATTGTCTTCTACAAGTGCCTGTTTACCAAGAGACCATAGTACAATAAGGTAAAAACAGAGAGTTTAGATTAAAGAGTGTATAAACTCCTGGTCAATATTTTCAGAAATTCAGTTCTCAGGAAAGCATAAATCTTCTTAGACCAATCCACTGGGGAGACAGTGTTCTCGATGATGCATCTTCACAAAAGATGCTTTGACCAAGATTCTGAGGGGAAAGTGATAAACACCTTCTAACTCCTGCTCGCCAGTTAAGTGTCCATCTCTTCAAAAGCATCCCAGTTTTCTCTATGCAAATACACAATGCTCATTCCCTCCTTGCACACAAAGACTTGTTCACAGGGATAATCTTCAGATAGCAAATTGTATCTGTCACATATCGCGTAGCCTTCTTGTATGAAGAGCCCTGGACTGGAAGTCAGAAGGCTGTGGCTGCCATCTTGACTTTCCTCCTCACTATCTGGGTGGCTGGGGCAATTCTGTTATTTCTGAGCCTTACATAATCCCAGCTAAATGAGGAAATAATTTTACTCAGGACTCTGCCAGCTCTACAGTTTTAGAACACTGTCTCCTCTAATAACAATATTTATAATACATAGGATAATTAAGTATTTTCAGATGCTTCCGCAACTTTATCAGTATGATCCTGGTAAATGGAAAAATGAAAACAAAAATGTGTCTAAAATTTGGAGCTGTTTATATTAAGTTACTTTATTGAAGAAGACTTTGTGTTAGAAAAGCTTAAAAATCTATAAAGTTCAAAAATTATTCTAGCTTTGTTTTTGTTTCAGGTACTGAATGAGAACACAACTCTTGTTCAAAGATTTTGATGTAACAGTTTAGCCTCTTATTTGTTCACTCTTGTTAATTCATATTGCTGTTAATAGCTACTCTGTTTTAAGTATTATGTGTGCCAAGCACCATGTGATTCACAATGTTCATGTGATTTGGTTCTCAGACCAATTGGCTTTAGCCACATATTACAAATGAAGAATCTGGATTTTAAAAGTTTTAAGTAGACAGAACTGGAATTCAATCCCAAATCTGACCCCATAGGCTTCCCTCTTAGTATAAGCCTTCTCTTCCTTTTAAGGTCGCATCAGTTCAGTTCAGTTCAGTTCAGTCGCTCAGTCATGTCTGACTCTTTGCAACCCCATGAAGCGCAGCACGCCAGGCCTCCCTGTCCATCACCAACTCCCGGAGTTCACTCAGATTCATGTCCATCGAGTCAGTGATGCCATCCGGCCATCTCATCCTCTGTCATCCCCTTCTCCTCCTGCCCCCGATCCCTCCCAGCATCAGGGTCTTTTCCAATGAGTCAACTCTTCGCATGAGGTGGCCAAAGTACTGGAGTTTCAGCTTTAGCATCATTCTTTCCAAAGAAATCCCAGGGCTGATCTCCTTCAGAATGGTTTGGTTGGATCTCCTTGCAGTCCAAGGGACTCTCAAGAGTCTTCTCCAACACCACACTTCAAAAGCATCAATTCTTTGGCTCTCAGCCTTCTTCGCAGTCCAAATCTCACATCCATACATGACTACCGGAAAAACCATAGCCTTGACTAGATGGACCTTTGTTGGCAAAGTAATATCTCTGCTTTTAAATGTGCTATCTCGGTTGGTCATAACTTTCCTTCCAAGGAGTAAGCGTCTTTTAATTTCATTGCTGCAGTCACCATCTGCAATGATTTTGGAGCCCAAAAATATAAAGTCTGACACTGTTTCCCCATCTATTTCCCATGAAGTGATGGGACCAGATGCCATGATCTTTGTTTTCTGAATGTTGAGCTTTAAGCCAACTTTTTCACTCTCCTCTTTCACTTTCATCAAGAGGCTTTCTAGCTCCTCTTCACTTTCTGCCATAGGGTGGTGTCATCTGCATAAGGTCACATAGTTATTGCTAAAGATTGCATGGATGTCATAGGCAAGGTTATACATATATATATATATATATAAAAATTGCTTCTGTTTTCTTCCTCTTCTTTCCACGAGCAAAAATCTCATAGAAATGAACATCTATCTCCTTCAAAACAGGTTTGAATTGAACTCATAATTCATTATAATACTGGCACTATTCAGTTGAGAATATGTAGACATTGCTTTCACAAAGAAAAGAAAATGTGTGGAGATCACACACAGCGAGATCGTGAACAAAGTCTTACATGTATTCTACCTTTGCCTATGCATATGAAAAGATATTTTAGAAATGTTTTCATTCATTTTGGTCTTCTTGGTGCCAGATAATCTTTAGTCACAGTTGACTTTATTTTCCCTCAACCTTCTCCCCTAAGGAAATGATACTGTCTAAAATGGGTTAATCTCTTGGTTCACATTTGTTCTCAGACAAGAGGCACTTAGTAATCCTCACACTGAGATGCTTTTTCAGGCAGAATGCGACCAGCAGCGTGTAATCACAGGTTCCTGATTTTTCCCCTGTTACAGAATGACAAAAAATGCTATCCACAGTTGGTTTCTAGTTTCTCAATATATCAAACTCTTGGATCCACTGACTTCTTCCCTTGTATTCTTTTTAACAGCATATTGACAGCTACAGTCTGATTACCCCACTCAGTAGAGATTATGAGCCTCATGCTGACTCTATGTTCCAATAACTGGATGGCTGTGGTCCTGTTGCCCTGTTGCATGGCTGATTCCTTGTGCCCTTGTAGACTGCCTGCTTTTGCTAATTCTGCTGGTTTCATTTCTACTTTTAGATTCTGGATCGCTTAAAAAAGAAAAAACAAAAACAAAAACTGGTTCTTTCCTAAAGGAGCAAGATATCATAAAAGTGAAAGAGTACATTGTTTCTTCATGGTGAAGGTGAAGTAGCTCAGTCGTGTCCGACTCTTTGCAACCCTGTGGACTGTAACCTACTAGGTTTCTCTGTCCATGGGATTCTCCAGGCAAGAATACTGGAGTGGATTGCCATTTCCTTCTCCAGGGGATCTTCCCGACCCAGGGATTGAACCCAGGTCTCCCACATTGGAGGCAGACGCTTTAACCTCTGAGCCTAGCTATTTATTATCAGAGAATTTTCCCCTTAAAGAAAATGTCCAGATCTTTAGGCATATATTTTATTATTCTCATGGAAGAAAGTGAAAGTGAAAGTCGCTCAGTCCTGTCTGACTCTTTCAGACCTTATGGACTATAAGTCCATGGAATTCTCTAGGTCAGAATACAGAAGTGGGTAGCCTTTCCCTTCTTCAGGGGATCTTCCCAACCCAGGGATTGAACTCAGGTCTCCTACATTCAGGTGGATTCTCTACCAGCTGAGCCATAAAGGAAGCCCATAATATTCTCATAGAGTGTCTTATTTTATATCTCAAAACTAGACCAAATACTAGGAAGGTTTGAAGGCATTTCCTAGCAATGGTACTTTCCCTGCTATTGTTACTGACAGACTTTCTTCATTTTCTTTTCCTTCCTCACATTTAACTGAATTCTTTCATATTAACCTAACTGTGTGATGGGCCCCCTAAAGATATCCTAAAGATCTAAAGATGTTAGATATTTATTACCTAACATTACATGGAAGGTGGAATTAAGTTAAAGATACTGAGATGGGAAGAGTCACGTGGATTATCCAGGTAAGTCAATGTAATAACAGGGTATTTATAAGATGGAAACAGGAAAGTCAGAGAAGAGACGTGATGAGGAAGCAGAAATTGGAGTAATGTGCTTTGAATAATGTGGGGAGGCGGGGCACAAGCCAAAGAATGTAGGCCTCCTCTAGAAGCAGGCAAAGACAAGGAAACACATTTCCCTCCAAAATCTCCAGGAGAAACCAGGCCTGCTGAAACCTGGCTTTTAGCCCAGTGGGACTGATTTTTAATTTCTGACCTGTAGAACAATAAATGTGTTTTGAGCTACTAAGGTTGTAGTAGTTTGTTAGAGTAGCAATTGAAAACTAATATCAACCTAAGGTGATAAATTGAGTGTTCGGAGATAATCCATTAACAGGGAAAAAATTATCTTCTTCTAAATAAACATATATTAAAGAATATTCAACTCCTTTTCACATTAATTTGCTAAGCCCTATGGAGTAACATTTCCCTGTTAATTGGTGGTTGTGGTAGCTCTTTGATATTCCTTCCTGCAGGGCTATTTGCATTACGTACTCTAGTGGCTGAGCAGATGTGCTGAATCTTCACTTTTCTGTTCGGCTGAGAATCACTTAGGGAACTCACCAAGTTTTCTGCTTATACAGTAGCTGACAATCCCCCCACCCCAGCCACCCCTGCCTATGTTAACAAGTAAAAGTAAGTTTGCTGGAATGGAGCTTGATTATTATATCTGAGTTTTAACAAACAATACTATAAAAATTTTAAGTGTCAAGAAATATAAAATTCTCTATTTCTCATTTTGGCTGTTTTGACTTTTTTTAAACTCTGATAATTTGCTTCTGTGTTTAACCAAAATTATTGATTAGATAAGGTTTTCAGCACTACCCTGTACCCTACTTATAATGTTTTCTTTAGCACTTAAGTCACCAGAGGTATCTCAATAGCTAAACCTGTTAGCTTCAATCTACAGGATTGATAAAAGCAGACATTGCTCTTCACATTTTCATTATTCATTTATCTATTAGTTCATTCAAAGAGATTTTAGTAAGTGCTTGCTGCTGCTAAGTCACTTCAGTCATGTCTGACTCTGTGCGGCCCCACAGACGGCAGCCCACCAGGCTTCCCTGTCCCTGGAATTCTCCAGGCAAGAAGACTGGAGTGGGTTGCCATTTCCTTCTCCAATACTAACCCCAAAATGCAGTGCTAGGTACTGGACATGTAGTGATGAAAAGATGCAGCCCTTGCTTCCATAAAGTCTGCCTTCTAGACATTCTGCTTCAGTTTTTATGGAGAATTAAGGGCTTCCCTGGTGGCTCAGAGGTTAAAGCGTCTGCCTGCAATGTAGGAGACCTGGGTTCGATCCCTGGGTTGGGAAGATCCCCTGGAGAAGGAAATGGCAACCCAGTCTAGTATTCTTGCCTGGAGAATCCCCTGGACAGAGGAGCCTGGTGGGCTACAGTCCATGGGGTCGCAGAGTCAGTCAGACAGAACTAGCAAGCAACTTAACTATATAGGATAAAGTAATACTAAACAGTTCTATAATAACTGAAAATATCTCTGGACCTTTGGATACGTCAAGGATATTCTTTCTTGTAAATAATGTGATTGTTAGAGCAGCTTCCATTATAAATAAACCATAGTAAAGAAACATTGAAATTGGGAGTTTGGAACTAGAAGACTACAACAGGAAGTGGTTGGAAGCAAATTTCAACAGGAAGAGAAACAAAGATAATGTTTGAGACAGTGGTGTAACTAGCTCTTAGGGTGCTTTGGACAGTTTCTAAGAACTGTGCCCCTGAAACTATCCAAAAATTGGAAGAACATAACAGAAGGTATTTTCCACATCTGCCATATAATTTCAAAGGGCAGTGAATAGCCTGTTTAACAGTTCAGAAGAGAAGATAATGCAGGCATTTTTTGAGGAAACCCATTCAAAGAAGAAAAAGCAGTTAGTATAACAGACTCTACAAAGAGTTAAAAACGGGTAGCAGAACAGAAAATGGCATCTTACGGTGAGAATTCTCACCAAAAATTGACTTATCATTTTCCAAAAACAAGGCCTCCTCTAGAAGCGGGCAAAGACAAGGAAACACATTCCCCTCCAGAGCCTCCAGGAGGAACCAGCCCTGTTGATACCTGACTTTTTAGCTCAGTGAGAATGACTAAATTTCTGACCTTCTGAACTGTAGAATAATAAATATGTTATGAACTACTAACAGTCACAGAAATGTTGGTGATGTGAAACTAATATCAGAGAGTATTAGCTCATATAGAGCTTCTGAGAGTTCATTTGCTCCTTTCCTATGACCAATGCATTTCCACGTTCTGAGAGACCGGTTGTGTGGTCCCAATTCATCTTTTGAAGAGAACAGCCTAGACTTCTGCCCTCATGAGTTATCTGAGATTTCAGGACAGAGGGGCCTCAATGTCACAGGCTGTACATTCTCTTGCTAGACTTCATATAGAGTTCATGGATCCTGAGCCTTCAAGATTAGATGGAGGAAATCTCAGGTCTTCTTATTGGGATGGATGAAAAATATTTCTTCATTAAGTTTTGCTGGAATAAAAAATATCATGTATGCTTTTGAAGGAAAGAGAAGACATTATTTATTATGAAGGGCTGATTTTCTTTTGTGAATCTAGGTCAAATATACATAAGAGAGGGATGTTGAAAACTATATTGTAAAAAAGATGAATTTAACTCACTGGTATAGCTACCTCCCTAGAGGCTTCCTGGACAACCACAGAAACAGAGGAAGTTAAGGGTGTGAGAAAGTTAGGGGTGTGAGAAAGTTAGGGGTGTGAGCCATTTGTCTAATGGCTAGAGATGTGAGTGGGAGAGCGCTTTGAAAAATTTTGATGAGGGAATCTAAGAAATATATTTAGTCCTGTGACACTGCAAATATTTTGCATAAATTTTCTTACACTTGTTTCCTACTGAAAAAAAAATTTGCCTTTTATTTTGAAAATTACTGAAAGTAATAATGAAAGTAACTGAAATAGAAGAAAATAAATTAAAAACTTTAAGATTAAAAGTGAAAGCTATTTTTACTCTAAACGCATACTGAGCATTTTCTATGTGTATAATATTCTAATCAGGATACATAAAAGATGGATGTTTTGTATGTTAAAATATATAATTCATAAAATGATCTTAATAGTCTAATAACAGGTAACAAAAATTAACTTAAAAATAAAAGAATCTTGTTTTATAGACACAATGAATACTTGTTATGAACTAGCACTGAGGGGGAGAAGGCAATGGCACCCCACTCCAATACTCTTGCCTGGAAAATCCCATGGACAGAGAAGCCTGGTAGGCTGTAGTCCATGGGATCGCTGAGAGTTGGACACGACTCAGTGACTTCACTTCCCCTTTTCACTTTCTGCATTGGAAAAGGAAATGGCAGCCCACTCCAGTGTTCTTGCCTGGAGAATCCCAGGGACGGGGGAGCCTGGTGGGCTGCCGTCTGTGGGGTCGCACAGAGTCGGACACGACTAAAGCGACTTAGCAGCAGCAGCAGCACTGAGGAATTGAAAATAAAGTGACTATTCAAAGCAATCATAATGGATTATTATCCAGTCAGTCAGCAGCTGTATATTAAATGCCTACTGTGTGTCATAGTTTCTATTCTTAGAGTGTTTTCCATAAAACAAATAATAGAAATTGTAATAAAGTATAGAGTATTCCAACATTATAATACAGAAAGTATAATATTATTATAGAACAGGCTCTGGGTTATTTGGGATATTAAACAGATTAGGACAGGGCATAGGAAGGCTAGTTTAGCGTGATAGTGAGGAAAGCTCTCCCAGCGATTAATTATCCATATGCCTGACTAATTTTAAATAATTAAAATACAATCTCTAAAGTAAAATCTCAGTTTAGGAAAAGGCAAGGGCTCCTTGGTACAATGAAACTATTTTCACAAGTGATTCCAATCTACACTAAAACAAGCAAAAAATGACGATGATCAGTAAAGCTATTATACCACAGAGCTAAATATGTCACTTTTTTCTAAATCTTTACTGAAACTTATTCATTATTATAATACCATTAGCAAGTGGCAATTATTTTTTAGTTTTCTCTTGAAATTCTGAATGAAGTGGACAGTTACCAACTGTATTGATAGTTTCCCCTTGTATATCTTTCATATTTGGTTAAAAGGGATCTGATTTCAGGGACTAACTGGTAGAATGCAATTTATCTTGCCACCAACTTCTTTTTTCATCAAAAATACTGCCTTAAAGAAGAAAGAGAGAAGCTACATGTGAAGTAAGCCTTTTATTTTTTGGCCCTTTGCAGAAGTACATGTTACACAAGGGTGTGGTGGTTCCTTCCCAGAGCAGCATAACCAGTAAGAATGGTCTAGTAGGACTTTCTTAGGATGCTTCCTATTCCCTGGAAGAGGTCTAGCTCCCTCATTCCTATTCAGACACAAAGGGAGAAGAGATCTGCTGTCTGATATGTGTCCCAGTGAACTGGAAATCACAATTAGATCAGTTGACCACTTGTGGCCACATTGTGACTCTGACATAGTCTCATTAGTGAACTTAATGCAGTGGAGATTAATCCTCATTTACCCATTACATCTGTTTGTCAGACGCTAAAGGGAATTCCCTCCTTGGGCTTAAGAGTGGATTCACCTGTAAATCTGATTTTATGATCTGAGCAGAATTGACTACACATTCTTGTGACTTCCTGTGCCCTGTGCTTATTCTTATTTTTATCATAACAACACTCATACAGTTTATTCTTACTGATTTTAATATAGCCTTCCTATAATAAAATGTAAGCCTCTCAAATGATCTTATTCATTTTTCTATCCCCAAGACTATCATAGTTTTAAGAATAAAATAGCTGACTCATACATAAAAATTTGTGTTTGTTGAATTAATCATTGTGAGAACTATTAGAAACACAAAGTTGAACAAAAAAAGTCCCAGGTCTCAAAAATCTTAATGCCTAATGAAGAAGGCAGATATGTAAACCAGTGGTAATTTAATTCACATAAATATAATCCCAAATAGGCTTCCCAGGTGACTCAGTGGTAAAGAATCTGTCTCTAATGCAGGAGATGCAAGAGACACAAGTTCAGTCCCTGGCTAGGGAAGATCCCCTCGAGGAGGGCATGGCAACCCACTCCAGTATTGCCTAGAGAATCCCATAGACAGAGGAGCCTGGTGGGCTTCAGTCCATGGGACTGCAAAGAGTCAGACAAGACTGAGCACAGAAGCCACAAACCCTAAATAAAGGTGCAGAACAAATTGTTTAAGCCTGAAATGGAAGAGGTGATTAAATATTGGGGAGCCTTCTGAGCAAAGTAAGTTTTGGAGTTTGGATCTTTAAGATTGGGCATTATTTCCACAGAGGCTATTTCCACAGAGATGAAGGAGGTACAGTGAAGAAGCAGCTGTGAGTTATGCCTAAACTTTGGACTTTCATTATTTAAACAGCTTCCCTGACGGTAGCATTGTTCAGGGTGTTATCGGAGGTCATGCATTAGGCTGAACTCTTCTGTACGCACATGGTAGATTCCTAGCCCAAACCAAGTTATGTAAAGTGGGACATTTTAACAGTCCTGTGACAAACTGCAGGAAGAAGAGTGGTGTACCTAGGCTTTGTGGAAAACTGAAATAAAGGACTGTTCTCTCCCCCTCCACTTCCTTTCTGTTATTCTAGAATGCAGTGCTGTGCATGCTAACTCACTTCAGTTATGTCCAACTCTTTGTGACCCTATGGACTGTAGCCTGCCTGTCTCCTCTGTCCATAGAATTCTCTGGGCAAGAATACAGAAGTGGGTTGCTGTGCCCTCCTCCAGGGGATCTTCCCAACCCGGGGATCCAGCCCATATCTCTTATGTTTCTGCTTTGGCAGGCGGGTTCTGTACCAATAGTACCACCTGTTGTTCAGCCCCTGAGTCAGGTACAACTATCTGTGGCCCCATGGACTGCAGCACACTATGCTTCCCTGTCCTTCCCATCTCCTGGAGTTTGCTCAAACTCATGTCCATTGAGTCAGTGATGCCATCCAACCATGTCATCCTCTGTCTTCCCCTTTTCCTGTCTTCAATCTTTCCCAGCATCAGGGCCTTTTCTAATGAGTCTTCACATCAGGTGGCCAAAGTACTAGAGCTTCAGCTTCAGCATCAGTCCTTCTAAATGGATATTCAGGATTGATTTCCCTTCAGATTGACTGGTTTGATCCCTTTGCAGTCCAAGGGACTCTCAGGAGTCTTCTCCACAATTCAAAAGCATCAATTCTTTGGCATTCAGCCTTCTTTATGGTCCAACTCTCACATCCGTACATGACTACTGGAAAAACCAAAGCTTTGACTAGGCGGACCTTTGTTGGCAAAGTAATGTTTCTGCTTTTCAATACGCTGTCTAGATTTGTCATACCTTTTCTTCCATGGACCAAGTCTCTTTTAATTTCATGGCTGCAGTCACCATGTGCAGTGATTTTTGGAGCCCAAGAAAATAAAGTCTCTCACTGTTTCCCCTTCTGTTTGCCATGAAGTGATGGGACCAGATGCCATGATCTTTGTTTTTTGAATGTTGAGTTTTAAGTTAACTTTTTCACTGTCCTCCTTCACCTTCATAAGAGGCTGTTTAGTTCTTCTTTGCTTTCTGCCATAAGGGTAGTGTCATCTGCATATCTGAGGTTATTGATATTTCTCCTGGCAATCTTGATTCCAGTTTGTGCTTCATCTAGCCTGGCATTTCACGTGATGTACTCTGCATATAAGTTAAATAAGCAGGGTGACAGTACACAGCCTTGACGTACTCTCTTCCAAATTTGGAACCAGTCTGTTGTTCCATGTCCAGTTCTAACTGTTGCTTCCTGACCTGCATATAGATTTCTCAGGTGGCAGGTAAAGTGGTCCAGTATTCCCATCTCTTTAAGAATTTTCCACAATTTGTTGTATTCCACTCAGTCATAGGCTTTAGTCTAGTCAGTGAAACAGAATTAGATGTTTTTCTGGAATTCTTTTTTTTTTTTTTCTATGATCCAATGTATGTTAGCAATCTGATCTCTGGTTCCTCTGCTTTTTCTAAATTTAACTTGAGCATTTGGAAGTTCTCGGTTCGTGTACTGCTGAAGCCTCTCTTGGAGAATTTTGAGCATTAGCTTGCTAGCGTGTGAAATGAGTGCAATTTTGCTGTAGTTTGAACATTCTTCGGCATTGCCTTTCTCTGGTATTGGAATGAAAACTGACCTTTTCGAGTCCTGTGCACCACCTGGGAAGCCCCTATTCTAGAATAGCTGCCTGGCAATGTTGAAGACAGGCCAAGCTGAGGCAAAATGAGTAGGGTAGTGAGTTGCTGTCTGTGGTATCAAGTTCAGAAAATTATGAGGTATGAATCTTCACAGTAGCATTATCCATAAGAGTTAAAACATGGAAACAACCCACATGCCCATTAACTGTTGAATGAGTTAAAAAACATGCAGTATAACATAAAGTGGCATATTATCCTGCAATATAAAGAATGAAGTTCTGATATATACTACAATATGGAAACATAGGTCAAGTTAAAGAAGCCACTCACCAAAGACCACATACGGTATCGTTCTATTTATATGAAACGTCCAGAGTAGGCAAATCATCAAGGACAAAAAGTAATTTGTGAAGAAGTTGAGGTTAGCAGCAGATGGAGAGTGAATGCTCAGTCCAGGGCTTCTTTTTTAGGGTAATTAAAATATTCTAAAATTAGAAAGTGAAATTAGAGAGTAAAATTAGTGAAATCAGTAAGCAAAAATTAGAACGTAAAATTACAAAGTGAAAGTGAAAGTCACTCAGTCGTGTCCAACTCTTTGCAAGTATACGGACTATACAGTTCATGGAATTCTCCAGGCCAGAGTACTGGAATGAGTAACCTTTCCCTTCTCCAGGGGATCTTCCCAACCCAGGGATCAAACCCAGATCTCCCACATTGCAGGCAAATTCTTTACCAGCTGAGCAACAAGGGAAAAAGACAATGGAGGTCATTGTCGGACTCTGAATATACAAGCAATGACTGAATTATATGCTTTAAAAGGGTGAATTTTATGGTATGTGACTTCCATCTCAATAAAACTAGTATTAAAAATTAATAAAGAAGTGCTTTAATTGATCTAAATTAATTCAAGAGATAATGTCTGCAGTTAAGGAAGGATGCATGGAGTATGCGATTCATCTTGCTCATCAGATGTTCATCTTTGAGACTACAAACAACAGCTATAGAAGGAGTTAGATATTTCAGAGGATGGTGCACATGGTTGGACTTGAGAAAACCACTTCCCCTGGAAAAGTTAGATACTGTTCTCAGAAAGAGTTAAGAAGGGATGTGGGTGTCCCATGAGCTCAGTAGTAAAGAATCCACCTGCCAGTGCGGAAGATGCAATAGATGCGGTTTCCAGCCCTGGGTTGGGATGAGCCCCTGGAGAAGGAAATGGCAACACACTCCACTACAGTACATGGGGTCACAAAGAGTTAGACCTGACCGAAGCACTGAACATGCATACAAGCATAAAAGGTCAGCTTGAAGAGCCCAGTGACTCTAGCAGTTGGCTTAGTTACTATGTGCGGTGGCATGCACTTCTCAGTTCTATGACACTCAACTCTCAATTCCTGGGTGCATTAGCTAAGGACAGCTCACAACTGTTTCTCTCGTTTTGTCTATCCTTTGCAAAAAGAAGCTGCCTTGATCAAGGTTACTCACCTTCCCTACAAGACTACCTGTATCCAGGAGTATAACAGCTCCAGTGGAAGTTCAGTGTGGAAGGGCAAGGGTTGAATCATTTTGAAGGGTTGTTCGGCACAAGGGCTTCCCTGGTGGCTCAGACAATAAGGAGTCTGCCTGTAATGCAGGAGGCCTGGGTTCGATCCCTGGGTCGGGAAGATCCCCTGGAGAAGGGAATGGCAATCCATTCCAGCATGCTTGTCTAGAGAATCCCATAGACAGAAGCACTTTGTGGGCTACACTCCACTGGGATGCAAAGAGTCAGACATAACTGAGCAACGAACACACTGCACTACACTCAGCATAAGAACTCACCAAAGTATAATAGGCCCCGAGGTCTCTGTTGTAACTGCTTCTCTGCTCGGCATCTTCCTTTGTCAAGTCCTACTTCCCTTATCTCATGCATGTGTTGTTCCTGAAACAATTTCTCAACAAGGATTCTGCATACAAATATCAGAATGTATTCCCCAGAGAACTTGTGACAGTTGGTACCAGGAATGACCCTAAGAAGCTGACTGACAAGTGATATTTGGAGCTGGATCTCAATCTAGGTCTGAGAATATCATCACAGCCACTGAGAGTTTCTAGCATGTGGTTTCAGTATAGTTCCTAAGTTTATTTCAGTTGTGAACTGGAAAGGTAGGCCAATGGAAAGGATGAGTGCTCAAGTACATGAAAAGTTTTGGGGAAATAGTAATGATGAGGACTATGGAATCGAATAACTATAGAAAGAGCCATTTGGTCTTTTGAAAGAAGAAAGCAAAGGCTGAGGGTAATGAATGATGAATATAAATCAAATTGTGAAAGACAAAGTCTCCTAGGCAGCAGGAGAACAGTCTCATCTGCTATACCTGAAGGTCAGGGAAGTCTAAGGATCAGGGCCAAGACTTAATTTTATGAGTAGCAGAACTCCAGAGAAGTTTGAATACTCAATCCCAGCAAGTTGCTATACCAAGATTAGGGCTGTAATTGTGAAGGAATGGACTCTGAAATTTTAAATGGACAAGCTCAGTATCAGTTGTCCTCTGAAGGCTAGGGCTTTTACATAGGAGGATCCCAGGTAGTAAATGGGATGATAAAGTCCCCAAATAATCAATTCAGTATTTTAATCACCAGAAATATAATGGACACAATAAATGTAATTAGCAACAAGATTGTCATAACAAACAGGGGAACCTGATCCTCACAGACCTAATGTGAGATGACTAATAGAACACAAAGCACCTGGAACAAAATAACTAATCAGACAACAAAGATATTGTTCAATCTATACATTGTTCAAGCTATATTGAAGAAAAATAGCTTTCAGGCTTGAGCTATTTCATACATTTGAAACCCACTGAATGAAAGAGATCCTGAGAAGAAAGAACTCTGCAGCATCATACCAAGTTTTCATGGTAATGATTCTCCTGGGCTGTGCATAGTTGTTCAGTCATATCTGACTCTTTTTGAACCCATGGATTGTAGTCCACCAGGCTCTTTTGTCCATGGGAATTCTCCAAGCAAGAACACAGGAGTGGGTTACCATGCCCTCCTCCAAGGGATCTTCCCAACCCAAGGATTGAACACAGGTCTCCTGCATTTCAGGCGGATTCTTTACTGTCTGAGTCACAGGGAAGCCCACCTAATGATTCCGCTCAGTTCAGTTGCTCAGCTGTGTCCAACTCTTTGCAACCCCGTGGACTGCGGCACACCAGGCTTCCCTGTCCATACCAACTCCTGGAGCTTACTCAGACCCATGTCCATGGAGTCAGTGATGCCATCCAACCATCTCATCCTCTGTCATCCCCTTTTCCTCTTGCCTTCAATCTTTTCCAGCATCAGGGTCTTTTCTAATGGGTCAGTTCTTTGCATCAGGTGGCCAAAGTATTAGAGCTTCAGCTTCAGCCTCAGTCCTTCCAAAGAATATTCAGGACTGATTTCTTTTAGGATTGACTAGTTTGATCCCTTTGCAGTCCAAGGGACTCTAAACACTCTCTGACATAAATCACAGCAGGATCCTCTATGATCCACCTCCCAGAATACTGGAAATAAAAGCAAAAATAAACAAATGGGATCTAATGAAAATTAAAAGCTTCTGCACAACAAAGGAAACTATAAGCAAGGTGAAAAGACAGCCTTCTGAATGGGAGAAAATAATAGCAAATGAAGCAATTGACAAACAACTAATCTCAAAAATATACAAGCAACTTATGCAGCTCAATTCCAGAAAAATAAACGACCCAATCAAAAAATGGGCCAATGAACTAAATAGACATTTCTCCAAAGAAGACATATGGATGGCTAACAAACACATGAAAAGATGCTCAACATCACTTATTATCAGAGAAATGCAAATCAAGACCACAATGAGGTACCATTTCACACCAGTTAGAATGGCTGTGATCCAAAAGTCTGCAAGCAATAAATGTTGGAGAGGGTGTGGAGAGAAGGGAACCCTCTTACACTGTTGGCGGGAATGCAAACTAGTACAGCCACTATGGAGAACAGTGTGGAGAGTCCTTAAAATTTGCAAATAGAAATACCATATGACCCAGCAATCCCACTGCTGGGCATACACACTGAGGAAACCAGAATTGAAAGAGACACATGTACCCCAATGTTCATTGCAGCACTGTTTATATTAGCCAGGACATGGAAACAACCTAGATGTCCATCAGCAGATGAATGGATAAGAAAGCTGTGGTACATATACACAATGGAGTATTACTCAGCCATTAAAAGGAATACATTTGAATCAGTTCTAATGAGATGGATGAAACTGGAGCCGATTATACAGAGTGAAGAAAGCCGGAAAGAAAAACACCAATACAGTATACTAACACATATATATGGAATTTAGAAACATGGTAATGATAACCCTGTATGCAAAACAGCAAAAGAGACACAGATGAATAGAACAGACTTTTGGACTCTCAGGGAGAGGGGGAGGGTGGGATGTTTTGGGAGAATGGCACTGAAACATGTATACTATCATGTAAGAAATGAATCGCTAGTCTATGTTCGATACAGGATACAGGATACTTGGGACTGGTGCACGGGGATGATCCAGAGAGTTGATATGGGGAGGGAGGTTGGGAGGGGGTTCAGGATTGGGAACTCATGTACACCTGAGATGGATTCATGTCAATGTATGGCAAAACCAATACAATATTGTAAAGTAAAATAAAATAAAAATAAAAATTAAAAAAAAAAGAGTCACACTGATTTAAACATTACATGTTTTCATCAGAAGCTTGTATTTGTTCCTTGGATATGAAAGAAATGTGTTCTGTTAGTCGTTTAGTCGTGTCTGACTCTGTAACCCCATGGACTGTAACTCACCAGGCTCCTCTGTCCATGGAATTCACCAGGCAAGAAAACTGGAGTGGGTAGCATTTCCTTTTCCAGGGGATTCTCCTAACCAAGGGATCAAACTTGCTTCTCTTACATTGCAGGTGGATTTTTTACTGTCTGAGCCACCAATCTCAGAGGAGAGGGAACTGAAAATATTTACCCAGGTGGGTTCCAGAATTGCTATGAAGCAGTGACTACTATTGGAGAAGGCAATAGCACCCTATTCCAGTACTTTTGCTTGGAAAATCTCATGGACAGAGGAGCCTGGTGGGCTGCAGTACATGGGGTCGAAAAGAGTTGGACACGACTGAACGACTTCACTTTCACTTTTCACTCTCATGCATTGAAGAAGGAAATGGCAACCTACTCCAGTGTTCTTGCCTAGAGAATCCCAGGGATGGAGGAGCCTGGTGGGCTGCCGTCTATGGGGTCACATGACTGAAGCAACTTAGCAGCAGCAGCAGCAGTGACTTCTATGTTATACACATACCATCACCACTCTTGAAGAGAATTATTAATTTAAATTATCCTGCTCCTATCTCATCATTGTATGTTGGGATTGGAGTTGGGGATGGGTAGAAGGAGCAGATAACTTAATTTTTAGTTTATAATATTCTGTATTCAGTATGGCTGCTTTGCACTGTTGTATGGCAGAAACCAACACAACATTTAAAGCAATTTTCCTCTAATTAAAAATTAAATTAAAAAAAAAGACAAGTTGCTTAAAAAGGTGCATGTGAAGAATTTCACACCAGGAGCCTCAGCCACAATTGGACTCACTTTAGATGATGATATTATGAATATTAAGCCTAAGTTTCAAGCCTATGTCTGAGGTTATAATAGAATGACATTGTGATTCTTAGAAAGGGCTGAATATATTTTTGATGTTAGGGGAAAAATGAATCATCAGAGGCCAGAGGGAAACTGTGGTAGCTGTTATACTGGTGGTTTAGTCACTAAGTCACATCTGACTCTTGCAACCCCATCGACTGTAGCCTGCCACGCTCCTCTGTCCATGGGATTTCTCAGGCAAGAATACTGGAGTGGGTTGCCATTTCCTTCTCCAAGGGATCTTTCTGACCCAAGGATCAAACCTGGATCTCCTGCATTGCAGGAAGATTCTTTACTGACTGAGCCCTAGAGAAGCCCACAGCTATTATATTGCTATGACCCACTAATGCACCAGCCCGCTTGGTACACATGTGTTCACCTAGTTCCTTTTTACATTGACTCAGAGACAGACCACTTGACTATCCTTGACCAGTGGAACACTGACAAGCAAAATACAAACAGAGGCTTAATAGGGACTTGCTCATTGGGCATTGGGGTTTGTATTGTAATGCTCTCCCTTGGAACTCAGAGCTATTACTTAAAGAGATCCCACTACCCTGACTGACAGAACATGTGGATAAAGAGAAATATCCAGCAATCCCTAGTTATTCCATCCATCACAGTGGATATGAGACACATGAGTAAAGAAATCATTCTGGATAGTCAAGCAAGAGCAGTCACCTCTTGGAACAGAAGAACCACCCACCAAAGTCCAGCTCAGATTGCAAAATAGTGAGAAATTACAAATTTTAAGCCACTAAGATCTGGGTAGGTTTGTTTATATAGCAATAAATAAATCAAACACTTTCAGAAAGATCTTCACATAGTGCAGGCACAAAAAATAACATAACTGATTATTGACAGAATGGAGTCATTTAAGCCCGGTACTTTATTCACAGTCTAATCTAAAATATGGCATAGGCTTCCAGGGCACTGACCTAGAAAATGAGAAAGTTTCCATGTTTAAGAAGATCACAGTCATCATTTATTCGATGTTCTGAGTTAAAATTCCATTCAAAAGATAATAAAGTTTGTACTGGCCAAAGAAATGGGATAAAAGAGGAGAAGTTAAGCTGAATAAATAGGGTAAATATGATTATAGATAACTAGATAATGAATCACTGAACAAGAAAGAATTCATTTTCATATTCCAATTAACCCATATAAGCATATGCAACCATTAAAAAGTTAAAACATCTGATTTCATGTAGAAATATTATAAGACATTAAAGTTTATACTGTAAAGCAGTTGATGTTTTAAGACACTGAAGGCAGTTGACTCTTGTTGTCTTTTCCTTTCTCTGACCTTAGCGCCTGCTGTAGTACCTGAAATAAAGTAGATACTCAGTAAATATTTGTTGAATTAATGACTGCACACTGAGAAAGAAGCCCTGTTCAGCTTTTTAAGGTGTGCTTGGGCAAGGAACTAGCCTCACACCCAAAAGTGATCCTCACTACCACCTCACTATCACAATAGTCAGTAAAAGAGAGCTCAGAGGGAACCTCGTTGCATTTCCTCCCCTTACTTTTTCCCATGGGCTGCATCTCCCACCAGAAATTAAGTGAAAACTCTGATTATTTTCACCCTCTAGTAGGTACCATCCCACCTACTCCAGGAGATAGTGAAGGACAGGGAATTCTGGCAGGCTGCAGTCCATGAATCGCAAAGAGCTGGACACGACTGAGCGACGGAACAACAATTCAGCCTACAGAGAGATGCATACCGCTCAGCTGTGAAGGAGAGAAAAAACAGGATCAGAATTACAGAGTGGAGTAGAGGCGGCAAGGAAGCCTCCTGAACACTGTTTTTCATACAAGCATATCTAAAATTTCGCAGAAGTTGGGTAGTCAACGTGAATCTGAGTAACACTGAACCATCTTTCCAATCATTCTCAGGAGCGAGTCCCATGAATCAGTAGACCCCAGAATAAAAGGCTATGGGTGGACCACCTGCAGCAGGAGCTAAGGGTGGGGGCTTGTGGAAGAGTTCAAGCCAGAGCCAAATTTCCCTCGTCGGATAACCATTTCCCTCAACCTCTAGAGAAATTTTCAGGTGAAAAACTTACTTTAAAGTCATAAATACAACCACTAACCTGAAAAATGTATAATAAAAATAATTCAGTGCTTCCCCTATGTTTCAGATATTTTGAAACCGGTGAATATCCAGTATGTTTCTACACTGCTCCACATCCACTGCTATCCCATGAAGACCAGAGTGAATTACTACAAAAGGCTTGTAACTCATCTTCCTGCTTCCATCCTGTCCTTTACAATTAATTCTCTATGTGGCAACTAAACATAAACCAACCTGTTACTCTTTTACTAAACCAGCAAACAAATAAAAAACCACCAATTGCATCCTATAACAGTGAGAGTAAAATCCCTAGTCCTTCCAGTCCTTCAAGGTCTTTATGATTTGATTCCTGCCCGTCACCAAAATTTAATCTTTCAGCACTCTATCCTCCTTTCTGTGCCTCAAACATGTCAAGCCTATTATTCCCACGCTCTACACTGAAGTCTTTGCAAGCCTTCATTTTCTCATCAATTACATTTCAACCCAAATGTCACTACAGAAGTTCTTTTTTTCTATAATACTGTTGTTCCCACCCCTGTCACTCTCTGTGGTACTTCATGGAAGTCTAATTGAACTGGTAGCTTAATCAGATCTGATGGCACACAAATACATTATGAAATAAAATTTAAATTATATAGCCATGGGACAAGATGAAGTTCATGTTATGCTAATAAGGTAGACATTTAAGTGTTAAAATACCACCTACCTCCAACCTGAAATTGTATACAGGTGAGCCTGCAGGTTCTATAATCCTTAGACCAATTCCCTTAAAACTTCTAGAGTTCTTCAAACATGGGCACAGCTCTAAGTAACATGAGGCTTCCCTGGTGGCTTAGTGGTGAAGAATCTGCCCGCCAATGCAGGAGACGTGGGTTCAGTCCCTGGGTAGGTAAGATTCCCCTGGAGAAGGAAATGGCAACCCACTCTAGTATTCTTGCCTGGAAAATCCTGTGGACAGAGGAGCCTGGCAGGCTACAGTCCCTGGGGTCAAAAAAGAGTCAGAGAGGACTTAGCGACTAAACAAGAACTAAATAACAGAAGGGACATGAAGAAGCCACATTCACTCAGGACTTCATCTTTCATGGAAAAATCAGTTATCTGGCTCTCAATCTATTTACATATAAATATGATTATTGTCTATCTCCTATATCAAAGTATTAGCACTAAAAAGGCTGAGACTTTGTCTTTTTTTTTTTCCAGTCACTCTAGTCACCCGTGTACAGAACTGCATCTAGCACAAATGTAGACTGATGAGTTAATAAATTAAAATGGGTTTAGGAACAAAAATGAGGTTTTATTCCAAAGTACACAGTAGCCCACAAGTCCAGAATAAATCTATGTGTATATCAAGCTAAGGGTCAGAAAATAATTAAGTGCCTTTGATTTTGCTTTCCTCACATAACTCCTGATAAAGAATGATAGCACGGCAGCACAGAATCAGGCATGCTTGGAGCACTGACCACCACAGCATTCAATAGGAATATAACTCCACCATCATCTACAAAACTTACATCATCACACCATTAATCCCTAAAACTACCTTAATATTTTATTTGGATGTACATCAAAATATCTTTTTTTTCTCCTATTCTAATGGAAATGTTAGAAGAAAGTTGCCCCTTGCTTACTGAGAAAATTCATCCATAGTTCCAATTTTTGCAAATATTTTCCTAACTTGCTCACGTTACTTGCTTTGAAACATGTTTCACTAGAAGTTTTGAAATGGAATAGTTTGTGCAGCTTAAATGGCATTAGTTTGACAATTAAGAGATATGGGATGGGTTTTTATTTCACTGTTTATAATAGGTTTGGTATTGCCTTCAGAGTCATTTCACTTTAGCCTGAATTTCACCTTCTGCAAAATGAGATGCTTGAAATAGGAGTTTTCTATACTTCCTTTATGTTCTTAATATCAAAGATTGAAATGCAGCTCAGCCATCCAATTTGAAACTGATGATGAAAAGTTAAATTTCCCCTTCTCCAATTACATAAAAACCAATGCATCAAGGAAAGTAAGAAACAGGCAAAGCCCAGTTTTAAATAAATTAAGTGTCAGTAAAACCCCAAACCACAAATAAGCTTTGGAGAAAAAGGTAGAAATGGGGTAGTACTGCAGTTGGTCACCAGAAAACCATAAGATATTATTTTTAAGGTAAAAAGAGTACACTGAATGCAGACTCAATGATCTCTGTTCATTTTCAAGGCAAACCATTCAATATCACAGTAATCCAGGTCTATGCCCCAACCAGTAACGCTGAAGAAACTGAAGTTGAATGGTTCTGTGAAGACCTACAAGACCTTTTAGAACTAACACCCAAAAAAAGATGTCCTTTTCATTATAGAGAACTGGAATGCAAAAGTAGGAAGTCAAGAAACACCTGGAGTAACAGGCAAATTTGCCTTGGAATATGGAATGAAGCAGGGCAAAGGCTAATAGAGTTTTGCCAAGAGAATGCACTGGTCATAGCAAACACCCTCTTCCAACAACACAAGAGAACACTCTACACATGGACATCACCAGATGGTCAACACCAAAATCAGATTGATTATATTCTTTGCAGCCAAAGATGGAGAAGCTCTATACAGTCAGCAAAAACAAGACCAGGAGCTGACTGTGGCTCAGATCATGAGCTCCTTATTGCCAAATTCAGACTTAAATTGAAGAAAGTTGGAAAAACCACTAGACCATTCAGGTAGGACCTAACTCAAATCCATTATGATTATACAGTAGAAGTGAGAAATAGATTTAAGGGACTAGATCTGATAGACAGAGTGCCTGATGAACTATGGACGGAAGTTCGTGACATTGTACAGGAGACAGGAATCAAGACCATCCCCATGGAAAAGAAATGCAAAACAGCAAAACAGCTGTCTGGGGAGGCCTTACAAATAGTTGTGAAAAGAAGAGAAGAGAAAAGCAAAGGAGAAAAGGAATGATATAAACATCTGAATGCAGAGTTCCAAAGAATAACAGGAAGAGATAAGAAAGCCTTCCTCAGTGATCAATGCAAAGAAATAGAGGCAAACAACAGAATGGGGAAGACTAGAGCTCTCTTCAAGAAAATTAGAGACACCAAGGGAACATTTCATGCAAAGATGGGCTCGATAAAGGACAGAAATGGTCTGGACCTAACAGAAGCAGAAGTTATTAAGAAGAGGTGGCAAGAATACACAGAACTGGACAAAAAAGATCTTCATGACCCAGATAATCACGATGGTGTGATCACTCACCTAGAGCCAGATATCCTGTATTTCATGCAAAGATGGGCTCGATAAAGGACAGAAATGGTCTGGACCTAACAGAAGCAGAAGATATTAAGAAGAGGTGGCAAGAATACACGGAAGAACTGTACAAAAAAGATCTTCATGACCCAGATAATCATGATGATGTGTTGACTAATCTAGAGCCAGACATCTTGGAATGTGAAGTCAAGTGGGCCTTAGAAAGCATCACTACGAACAAAACTAGTGGAGGTGATGGAATTCCAGTTGAGCTGTTTCAAATCCTGAAAGATGATGCTGTGAAAGTGCTGCACTCAATATGCCAGCAAATTTGGAAAACTCAGCAGTGGCCACAGGACTGGAAAAGGTCAGTTTTCATCCCAATTCCAAAGAAAGGCAATGCCAAAGAATGCTCAAACTACCGCACAATTGCACTCATCTCACATGCTAGTAAAGTAATGCTCAAAATTCTCCAAGCCAGACTTCAGCAATATGTGAACTGTGAACTCCCTGATGTTCAAGCTGGTTTTAGAAAAGGCAGGGGAACCAGAGATCAAATTGTCAACATCCGCTGGATCATGGAAAAAGCAAGAGGGTTCCAGAAAAACATCTATTTCTGCTTTATTGACTATGCCAAAGCCTTTGACTGTGTGGATCACAATCAACTGTGGAAAATTCTGAAAGAGATGGGAATACCAGACCACCTGACCTGCCTCTTGAGAAACCTGTATGCAGGTCAGGAAGCAACAGTTAGAACTGGACATGGAACAACAGACTGGTTCCAAATAGGAAAAGGAGTACGTCAAGGGAGACGACTACTCACTGCAATATTCTGGCCTGGAGAATCCCATGGATTTTATATCGACGGGGTCACAAAGAGCTGGACATGACTGAGCTACTTTCACATGCATGCATGTAGACAAACACCATGTAATTTTCTTTACACATAAATGGTGACATGTTATGATCATGCTCTGTAACTTGCTTTAGTTTCTCACATGCTTGGAGCTCAGCCCACACCAGTGCTCCTTCTTTCTAACTGTGGTGCTTTGTGCGAACACAGGGACCCACCTCAGGATGTTTAAAGTGTCTCAAAAATAAATAAATAAATAAATAAAATAAAGGGACTCAGACCAGTCTTTCCAAAATATCAAGGATCACATAACTGTTCAACTTAAAATTCTTGAACTGGGGCTTCTCTGGTGGCTTCTCTGGTAAAGAATCAGCCTGCCAATGCAGGAGACACAGGTCCTGCCAACGTAGGAGACACAGGTTCAGTCCCTGATCCAGGATGATCCCACAGGCCAAGGAGCAACTTGGCCCATGAGCCGCAACTGCTGAGCCTGTGCTCCAGAGCCCGGGAGCCACAACCAGAGAAGCCATTGCAGTGAGAAGCCCAAGCTCGGCAACTAGACAGCAAATCACGCAGCAATAAAGACCCAGACCAGCCAAAACACAATAAACAAATAAAACTATCAAAAATTCTTAAATTATTTCCAGTCAACCACAGACAGTTCTCATCTTTAAGAACTGTGCCAAAGCACCGTAGTGTGGCCCCCACCTGGCTTTCCAATCTATTTCCTTTTTCATCTCTTTCTTTTCCTATAATGCTGGCCTTCAGTCAGAATCAGCTACAGTTCCTGAAATACACTAAGTCTGCTGAATGAATACATGAAAATGTAGCCCTTCTCTGAAACAAGAAAGAATAAGAAACAAGATCCTGAGAAATTCACCTGTGAAGTAATTGTAAGAGAAAAAGAGGACACTAGTTACTGGGGGCCTTAGCATTCCTTCATCATTTTTTGAGAACTGAGAACCTGGAGAAAGTTCACTGACCAACATCTCCAAGTCACACATCCACTCATTTACCAGACTGCTGCTTGCAGAGATTCCCCACCCACTCACCTAGAGAGGAACCTCCAGGGCTTTCTTTCTCTACTTTCCAGGGATCTTCTCCTTGCTGCAATAGGGAGATCACTTCAGGTTTGGAAAATGGGAGTCCTGCTCACAGCAAAAAAGAAAAAACAAAAAAATAAAAACAACAACAAACTCAGTCTTAATACAAAGAGGTAACTGGTTCTGAGTGGAAACTGAGAGGATGATGCAAAGAGCTTCTGTGGGATGCTCAAGCTATGCCCCTATGATGTAAAGGAACGGGTTAGGGAAAAAGCAAGGGACTTGTAGAAACTAACAATGGAATAATTAGTTACATGTTAGGGAAACATAATGAACACGCAGCTCTGAAATAGGGTACCATTAGCTTTCTGTAGAAAAAGAAATATGTGAGATGTCCAGACTAATATCCATAAATAGGTATCTATGGAAAGGATTATGTAATGGGTAGCTTGTTTAAAATGAGAAAACACTATCTAACTCCCTTTAAAATATGGATTATATGGTGTTCATCTGGCTGGAAGAGAAAACGGGGAAAGGCAAGTGGTGGGTCAAAGAAGGGGGCTGAAGGATGCTCTCTGCTTAGAAATGAGCAAACAGATCATAGTGGGAATGGCTTGAACTATGAGGGAATTTCTAATGTGCAGCTCTGTAGACTGTCCCATCCATGAGGCACGAGGCATCCATGCTTATAAGGAAACATTTTTCAGATTTATTTTTGGAGATCCAATTTGTAGAGTGCTAAGGCAAAATTCAGCTGAAAATTTGATGATCCATGGCTTTTATCTAGGGATTTGGGTGCTGAATTATCCCAATTTCCCATCAAAGGAAATTTCCTTACCCAGTGAGACAAGGTTACTATAGTTCTCCAGCATCACATCTTGGTACAAGTTTCTCTGAGAAGGAGCCAGCTTTCTCCACTCATCCCGTGTAAAGAGCACAGCCACATCTTCGAACGTCACTGACACCTGTAGAGACAAGCCATCTGAGCTCAGCCAGGACCCCATCACACAGGGTGACGGCACCTGTAGAGACAAGCCATCCCAGCTCACCCAGGACCACCCATCACACAGGGTGACGGCAGCAGCAATGGGAAGTAGTCAGGTTACCATGAAATGCTTTTATATTATTCTAGGTTCTGAAAGGTTCAAGTACTTGTTTAATGAACCCGTGATTTGTGACAAATATATACTGAGTAGCATGAAGTCTGAACCATGCCCTGTGTTAACCACAGAGATGTATGGAGGTATTAAGGCCATTAATAGGAATGTTCATCAGAATAATCTTTGCTAAATAAAACATGGTAAGAGTGTTAAAATGTTTATACTCTTTAAGGCTCCAATTTACTGTATTTCTTTGATAATGAACCATGCAAAAAAATGCACACACATGGATATTTATTACGGTGTTCGTAACAGCAAAGAAATGGAAACAACCTAAATAATCATTGACAGAGGCTGAGTTAAATAATTTAAGGCATTATCTGTGTGCTCTCTGAAGCCTGAGGACAACAGTGGCAATTAAAATAGCTATCATTTATTGAATGCTTTCTTCAGGCCAAGTACTATTCTTAGAGCTTTATATTAATCTTTAGTGTAAATCTTTTATCATCATGACAACCCTGAGAAGAAAGTACTATTATTATCCGCATTTTACACAGGAGAACTCACAGAGAGGGGAGGACATCTGTCTAAAGTCATAAAGCTGGTCAGTGGTAGTGCTGGGATTCCAATTTCAGGTGCATGTCTAAGGCTCCATTCTTAACACTCTGTAAAAGGCCTCTCAAAGTCTACCAAATAATTAGTAAATAATTTAAATACTGCACACAATGTACTTAAAACTGTACCAAACTTATATTAAAGGTTCAGATGTTACCTATTATCACATCAATATAAAGTACTATGCAATCATTAAAACTGACGGTATAAGTCAACAATGTTGACTTAAAAAGACATTCATGATAATGTTAACTACAAAAAGCAGGTTATGTATCAGTATGTATAGTTTGTTCCCATTTTTGAAAAAAATTAAATATGTACATAGAAAATGATGCTGAGAGATACATAACAAATGGCTTGCAGCAATTATCTCCAGATGGTGGAGTTTTTTTTGCATATATGGAAAAAATATATACACAAAAACACACACATACACACATCTATACACATATGTACAATACAAGCATATATATATATACACACATATATATGTGCATATTTTGCACATATATCTGTAAAGTTTTTTGCCACAATTTTGCAATATTTTTATGGTAAGATGAGACATTAATATTGGTGATGAATACAAGAAATGATCTTTGCTGTCAAAGAATCTACAATTAAACTAACAGACAAGAAAAGTGCATGAATTTGAACAACAAAAGAAAATGTGTAGCTGAAGCTGAATATGACCACACATTATTTACATTAATCCTTATTTTAGAGATAAGGAACCCAAGATCCAGGGCAGTTAGGATTCCAAGTCACATACTTTATTAATGGCAGAGACAGGATGATAACTAGCCTCCTGTTAACACAGCATTTGGTATATTCTCTCTCTGACCCTAAAACATCTCATCACTGAGTTTTACATACAAGTCCACGCAGCAGGTGAGGTTAGGGAGAAATGTCATATAGGGACGGAGAAGATTCTGGGCAAGAGAGCAGCTTGACTTTGTTGGAATGGAATGTGAAAGCCAAGCAGCTCTAATATACAAAGGCAGGTCCTAGCCATTTGCCTCAGAAGATCAATCACCACATCTCACGGCTTCAAATGACATACAACAGCACGTAGCACAGAGCTCGGGTAACACAGGGTCTGGGCCTACTCTGCATTCTGAGAAATGCACCAGAGGAGGCTGGACAATAACCAGCATGAACTGAGAGGCCAGACATACCTGGGTTTGATTTCAGGTCACTTGACTTCTTTGAGCATCAGTTCCCTCATATGTAAAATGGGGTAATAACTGCGGCGCTGTTATGAGAGTGAGAACAAAGGTAAAGCCCTCGGGATATTCCCTAGCAACATTAACTATCAATATTATTGTTAAATGAAAATGAGTAAAAATTGACAGTAAAAACACTGTAGTCATTTCTATCTACCAGCAGTAATACTATCGCGGACTAGAATGATACTGTTCAGCTACTACAACCACCACCTACTGAACGTCTCTGATGTGCCCAGCCCCGATTAAAACACTTCCATGCTGTAATTTCACTTGATCCTCTCATCTACCCTATGAGGCAGGCATGGATGCTATTCTCATGCTGTAACTGAGGAAACTGAGGCACAGGGAGATGCAGATGCCTAAGGCCTATAAATGGCAACAGAGGATATGGGTTCAAAACTGGCTGTCTGGCTTGAGAGCCCCACTTCTAACTGTACACCCTATATACCTTGATTCTCCACTGCTGATATCCCACAAAATCCTCCCTGCCACTTCCTGAGCAGTCTTCTCTCTGCTCTTGAAGTCAAAGGACCTCTCCATTTATGTTCCCTCTGACATGGTTAACCTGGATAGGGGCCCCACCTTCATTTCCACAGCATAAAGATGAAAATAGTAGGTCAAGATCAGCTTTCAAGAGAGTGATAGAAGTAAGATAAATGATCCAGAAAGTTAAAAGGGAGGAAAAAAACTAAAAACTATGGACTGGGAAAAACCTGGGAAAGATAGCATAAGGATTCTCAGGGGTGGAAAGAAAAAGAAAAACATTTTGGCCAAGAGTAGGGAGAGGGACAGGAATGAGCAAAGGGGCCAGGCCAGAAAGGAGCACTGCCAAGGTGCATGCTTGTTTGTTCTGACCTCAAGTGACACAAGACGTGTGGCATCTTACTTGTCTAATTAGCAATCACATGGTGAGCTGAGATTAATGAATAAAAGAGTGTCTACCAGGAAAACAAAAGAGAAACACTAGATATGGATTGCAAGGTTGGAAGTGAACATTCCCTATGGAATCCACCATCCACCTCCATGGGCCAGCTCTTCAAAGAGAAAAGGATATGGGCTCCAAATCCTGGTGAAGATTGTATTAGGGGGAGAACTCCAGTTTGAAGATTAAAAAAAAAAAAATCTAATTGTCTATAAGACTTGGGAGGGCAATGAACTCACCTGAGACCTTGCTTCCCTCTGTTCAGCAGCCATATCCTCTTTCTGAGCAGTTTCCCTTGAGGATGGGTGAAGTCTCCAGAAGTCAGATCTGAGAGAAGAAAAAGGGAGCCAGGAGAAGCCCCTTCTCTTTCCACCCCTCAAAATCAGCAGCTCTGAAACCTTTACATTCCCTAAGAATGATACCATGTGCCCTCAGAGAAAGACCTAGGAATAGACAGCACCAGAGAGAAGGGTTGGGTCATCCTGTTCCAGGCCCAGCTCTCTCCCTGACTCAGAGGAAAAGGTCCTAGGATTCTATCAGCAGTAGTAGCAGCTCCTCGAGCCTCACCCAAGTGTCAGGCACTAAATGAATCATTGAACACAGTTGGCACCGTCAACCCCCCATTTTATAGATCAGGAAACTGAGGGCAGAGTGGGAGCAACTTACCCCAGTCCACACAGCCAAGGGAGGTTGGCACCAGGATTCCAACCACAGCTGGCTACAGAGCACATGCTTTAACCTCCCTGCGTACACGTGACAACTTTTCTCCATCCAAGTCTTCCCACCCAACTCCTCCCCCTCCTGTCAAGGAAACAATTTCCAGATTTTTCTAGAAAACCTGCTTCCGGAAGGGAACACATCAGCTCTTCTAAAGCGGGGAGCAGGCTTGACGGAGGAGGCACAGACAACCGAAGGCCGGGATTCCAGTCCTGATTCTGCCACTGGGGAAAACCAGTGACTCACTTCTCATGCAAAACAAGCCTTTCACGAAGGAGGGCACTGGCGATGTTAGGGGAGGCAAATAATCTTCACATTCACTGCCGGCCCGGAGCAAATTAAAAGGCCAGCAGGAGCCGGGCAGGTATCTCTCTGGGAACAGGTCGGGAGAAGGCGGCAGCGGGGCAGAACCCGGCGAATGGGGAGTTAGTGCCCGACTTGCGGCGGTCAGGGCACATCTGGGCGGCGGGGGCGCCCCGCCCACGGCCCGCCGGCACCCACCAAGAACCCGCTCTCGCCTCCTGGGCCTCTGCCCCGCGCCCCGGCGCAGCATCCTCCCGAGGCCCGGTCCTCCCTCCTGCATCCCGCCGACTCGCCGCCGCTCACCTCGCCCAGGCCTCCGGGGGTTCCGCGGGCAGCAAGTGTTACGCTCCGGAACGACACGGCCAGACAGCTGCTTCAGGTAGGGACTTGTCCGAGGTGCTGCCTGGGTCGACCTCACGCCGGGAGGCCTTTCACGCCAGCGGCAAAACCCACGCAGGTCCGGGACCCTCAGGGGCTATCGCTATCCCCTGTGGGAAATGTAGTCCACACCAGAACCCAGGGATTCTGGGAAGTGTAGTTCTTCATAACTGTCTGCCAGGAGCGGCCGGGCTGAGTCTGTCCCATGCCCAGACGCATTCTGAGCTAATGCTGGTGCTTCCTGGGCCGCTGGGTCGTGGGTTCCTGGTTCTTCCGGGAGGAAACAGCCTTGCCAGGATAGTATCCTTTAGCTCTGCATCTTTGTAATTAATAGTAAGGCAAGTAGACAACTGACAAGAGCAAACCTATCTTCTCTTCAGTCTTTCAACAAGTATATTGAGCACTTGTTGGAGATAAGCCCTACCTCAGTGAGCAAAACAGAGATCACTGCTCTGGAGAACCTTTTTCTGGGTCAAGGGTCGGGGAAGGAGGTGTTGCAGCAAGGGAAACCCCTTCCAGGGCCCCAAAGAGGGCTCTTGTCTAACACTTGGAAATGATATGTCCAAGGAGACACACATGCTGACAAAGCAAGAGACTTGATTGGAAAAAGTACCCTGACCCCACCCCCCAGTCCCTCAGAGAGCAGTAGGGTAAGGGAACCCAGGAGAGCTCCTCTGCCACATGGCTCACAGTCTCAAGCATTATGGTAGTGGGGGATTACTTTCCAAGTTGTCTTTGGCCAATTATTCTGACTCAGAGTCCTTCCTGGTGGTATACACATTGCTCAGCCAAGATGGATACCAGGGAGAAGGATTCTGGAAGATGATCAGACATGTGGTGTTTCCTTTTGACCTTTCCTGAATTGTCCTGGTTGGTGGTAGCTTATTAGTTGCTGTTCTTTATTAGGACCTCCTCCTGTCACGAAATAACTCATGCAAGTGGTTACTATGGTGCCTGGCCAAGGTGGGCGATTTCAGTCAGTATGCTTTCCCTAACAGAAGATTGAACAGACAAGAAGTCATAAAAAAAATTATAAAGCATTTTAGAAAATAAGCATTATGGGGGAAAAGAAAAGAACGGTAGGAAGAATCTGCAACAGGTATGGAGGTAGGTTGCAGCAAGGAATAGGGTCACAAATACCACCCTTTGTTAATATAGCAGGAAACAATCTCGATAAGGTAGAATAGGTATCCTTCCGTACGTTCTTTATTTATTTTTTATTGAAAGAGAATTGCTTTACAAAACTTTGTTGTTTTCTGTCATACCTCAACATGAATCAGCCATCGGTATGGCTTCCTTTTGAACCTCCCTCCCATCTCCCTCCCCATCCCATCCCTTTAGGTTGATATGGAGGCCCTATTGAGTTTCCTGAGCCATACAGCAAATTCTCGTTGGCTATCTATTTTACATATGGTAATGTAAGTGTTACTCTTTCTATGCATCTCACCCTCTCCTCCCCTCTCACCATGTCCATAAGTCTCTTCTCTGTGTTTGTTTCTCCAGTGCTTCCTTGTAAGTAAATTCTTCAGAACCATTTTCCTAGATTCCATATATGTGCATTGGAATATGATATTTATCTTTCTCTTTCTGACTCACTTCACTGTGTATAATAGGTTCTAGGGTCATCAACGAAGAAGGCAATGGCACCCCATTCCAGTACTCTTGCCTGGAAAATCCCATGGAAGGAGCAGCCTGGTGGGCTGCAGTCCATGGGGTCACTAAGAGTTGGACACGACTGAGCGACTTCACTTTCATTTTTCACTTTCATGCATTGGAGAAGGAAATGGCAACCCACTCCAGTGCTCTTGCCTGGAGAATCTCAGGGATGGGGGGGCCTGGTGGGCTGCCGTCTATGGGGTCGCACAGAGTTGGACATGACTGAAGTGACTTAGCAGTAACAGGGTCATTAACCTCATCAGAACTGACTCAAATGATTTCCTTTTTATGGCTGAGTAATATTCCATTCTGTATATGTACCACTACTTCTTTATCCATTCATCTGTTGATGGGCATCTAGGTTGTTCTGTAAATAGTGCTACAGGGAACAATGGGATACATGTGTCTTTTTCAACCCTGGTTTCCTCTGGGTATATGCCTAGGAGTGGGATTGCTGGATCATGTGGTGGTTTTATTCCTAGTTTTAAAAGAAATCTCCATACCATCTTCCATAGTGGCTTCTGTAAGTTCCTGTTCAACTCTCTTGGCTATGCTCAACTCAAATGAATAATAGTCATCATGACAACTTATAAATAAAAATGCTGAGACTTTGATGGGATTCATTGAATCCTTAAATCTACTTGAGAAAAAATATTATCTAACATTATTGATTTTAATAATCCATTACCATGGTATAGCTCTCCTTTTATTTTGGTCTTATTTAGGTCTCCCTATATTTAGGTCTCCATGTTTTTTCTCCATGGCAGTATTGCATATTTTTGTGAGTTTTGTTTGAGGATGTTACATAATTTTTGACCCATTCATGGATGACAGCATTGTCATGGTGAAGGGGTTTGCATAACTCAATAAAGCTATGAGCCATGCTGGGCAGGGCCACTTAAGACCAATGGGTCATAGTGGAAAGTTCTGACAAAACATGGTCCACTGGAGGAGGACATGGCAACCCACTCCAGTACTCTTGCCAAGAGAACCCCATGAACAGTATGAAAAGGAAAAAAGATATGACACCAGAAAATGGGCCCCACGGGTCAGAAGGTGTCCAGTGTACTACTGGGAAAGGCTGAAGGCAGTTACTAATCGCTCCAGAAAGTATGAAGCAGCAAGGCCAGAGAGGAAACAACATGCAGTTGTGGATGTGTCTGGTGGTGAAAGTAAAGTCCGATGCTGTAAAGAACAATATTGCATAGAAACCTGGATTGTTAGGCCCATGAATCAAGATGAATTGGACATAGTCAAGCAGGAGATGACAAGAGTGAACATTGACATCTTAGGAATCACTGAACTAAAATGTACAGGAATGGGTGAATTTAATTCAGATGACCATTATATCTACTACTGTGGGCAAGAATCCCTCATAGGAAATGGATAGCCCTCATAGTCAACAGAAGAGTCCACAATGCAGTACTTGGATGCAATCTCAGAAATGAGAGAATGAGCTCAGTTCATTTCCAAGGCAAACCATTCAACATCACAGTAATCCAAATCTATGTGCCAGTCACTAAAGAAACTGAGGTTGAACAGTTCTATGAAGACCTATAAGACCTTCTAGAACTAACACCCAAAAAAGATGTCGTTTTCTTCACAGGGGATTGGAATGCAAAAGTAGGAAGTCGAGAGATACCTGGAGTAATAGGAAAATTTGCCCTTAGAGTACAAAATGATACAGGGCAAAGGCTAACAGAGTTTTGCCAAGAGAACATGCTGGTCATAGCAAACACTTTCTTCCAATAACACAAGAGATTATGCTACACATGGACCTAATCAGATGGTCAACACCAAAATCAGAATAATTATAGCCTTTGCAGCCAAAAAGGAGCTCTTTATTTGAAAATTCAGACTTAAATGGAAGAAAGTAGGGAAAACCTCTAGGCCATTCAGATATGACCTAAATCAAATCCCTTATGATTATACAGTAGAACTGATGAATAATTTCAAGGGATTAGATATGGTAGAGTGCCTGAAGAAATACGAACAGAGGTTTCTAACATTGTACACGAGGCAGTGCCCAAAACCATCCCTAAGAAAAAGAAAGGCAAAGTGATTGTTTGAAGAGTCTTTACAAATAGATGAGGAAAGAAGAGAAGCAAAAGGCCAGGGAGAAAGGTAAAAGTATACCCAACTGAATGCCAGAATTCCAGAGAATACCAAGGAGAGACAAGAAAGATTTCTTAAGTGGACAATGCAAAGAAATAAAGGAAAACAATAGAATGGGAAAGACTAGAAATCTCAAGAAAATAGAAACAGTAAGGACCTAACAGAAGCAGAAGAGATTAATAAGAGGTGGCAAGAATACACAAAAGAACTGTACAAGAAAGGTCTTCATGACCTGGATAACCACGATGGTGTGTCACTCACTTAGAGCCAGATATCCTAGGGGGTGAAGTCAAGGGGCCTCGGGAAGCATCACTACAAACAAAACTAGTGGAGGTGCTGGAATTCCAGCTGAGCTAAAAGATGATGCTGTGAAATTGCTGCTGTCAATATTTGTCAGCAAATTTGGAAAACTTGGGAGTGGTTACAGGACTGGAAAGGTCAGTTTCCATTCCAGTTTTCCAAAGAAGAACCTCTTGGTGAAAGAGGAGTGTGAAGAGCTGGCTTAAAACTCAACATTTAAAAAACTAAGATCATGGCATCTGTGGTGATCCAGGCATGAAAGAGCAGATAAAACCAGGGAGGGTCTTCAAATGCAGGAACAGAAAATCCAGACCCTTATCGTCCTTCCCTCCCCCATGTTGCAACTGTTAACAAATTTCAGGTCCTCCTGAGCATTATAACCTGTCTCCCCTCTTACCCCACAGGGAGAAGGTATTTCCTTACTCTTCCCTCCAACCAGTATACATGCCTCATCCAATCAGCAAATAGCCCTCAAGACCTCATCCCACTCTTTGTACCCTGAGTATAAAAGTGAACTAAGGACCCCTGTTCAAGGTTGGTTCTCCCTTGAGCTGGCCCCTGTTCTAACAGTGCCTCCCACTCTAATAAACTTTATTTCCCTCTCGTTCTGTCTCATGTCGGGAAATTCTTTTCCAACCTGCGCTTGGACCACGACATTTTTGGTGGCCTGTAAGGGGACCTTGGGGCCTCTTCCCCCACCTCCTCACTTCTCCTTTCTCATAGGGACCCTCTGCAAACAGGCAAGTGCTGTGGAAGCAGCTGAGGAACTCTGCCCAGGGTTACCCTCTGGTGTGTTCCAAAGGCCCCACTGCTTACTGTGCCCAGTAGCTGCTGCCCAAACGGGTGAGGGTCTCTCCTGTGTCTTTTTTCCAACTGAGGACCAGGCCAACCAATTTTGTGTGGGCACTGGTCAGGCACTTAAAAGCCATTAGGGCGCCTGACACACGAAGACTCCCGTGTGAGGATAAGGGGGACACGGAACGGATCAGGCCACAAGGGCATCCGCCCGCAGCAAGTGCCCAAACGGGTGAGGGTCTCTCCTGTGTCTTTTTTCCAACTGAGGACCAGGCCAACCAATTTTGTGTGGGCACTGGTCAGGCACTTAAAAGCCATTAGGGCGCCTGCACACGAAGACTCCCGTGTGAGGATAAGGGGGACACGGAACGGATCAGGCCACAAGGGCATCCGCCCACAGCAAGACAATTTCCATGTGCCATGTCAGGCACATAGTGATTGAAGGAAAACAGAGACCATTGTCCCCTGGCCACCGCCTCCCCAGTAGGATTGTAAGGCAGATTCCTCAGCCTTCTTCCCTGTCACTTTCACTTCTTTCCCTTTCAGTCCAGATTGATTTACAGGAGCCTAGGTGCTGCCTCTGAACCATCCCAAGAATGGCTTCCACATTTCAGGGAATCGCCAGTGAGTCACCCGGTTGCTCCCAGGAATCTCTGTCTGTCTCTGCACAGGTCACAGGTGCTGTCTCTCTCTGCCCAGGTCACATGGTACCTTAGCCGCATGTTTCTCAGGGGTCACCTCTCACTGTTGGATGCGACTTGGGACGGTTGGCCATTGTTGTGCCATTAGTCACATGGAGAGATCCCTGGAACAAAAGGGACGCCTGTCTGTCAACCAGTGTCTCTCAGTGCCCACATCCTATGGCAGATAGGCTAAGAGTGGATTCTGGTACGTCTTGGGAGCCTCTCTCAGACTCACCCCTTGGCTACGTTCTCAGAAACTGGAAAATTTTGACACTACAAAAGGCCTGGCCCAATACAAACTGCTGCTGCTGCTAAGTCACTTCAGTCGTGTCCAACTCTGTGTGATCCCATAGACGGCAGCCCACTAGGCTCCTTTGTCCCTGGGATTCTCCAGGCAAGAATACTGGAGTGGGTTGCCATTGCCTTCTCCGAATACAAACTGGGAGACCCCCCAGAAATGGCCTCTGAGTGGCATATTATCTTGTGCCAAAAGCAGGGAAAGGACTCAGAATTTCCTTACATTCAGTCCTTCATGGTCCTCAGTCAGAATCTGGATTTGAGGGACTCATGCCGCATGTGTCTTTCTGTTGCCTTCCTATCACCTGTCCCCCTCTGTCTCTCTCCATCAGATTTCCTACTTGATGGTAGGAAGTAGATGGTCCCTACTTACCTTGCATATCCACATGATCTCTAGGAAAGGATCCTGAGGTTCCCTTTGGTCCAGGTCTTTCTCCTATATTCAAAAGCCTGAAGGATCAAAAACTTTCCTCTCTGTATGCTTATCTCTCAGGTGGGGAGGGAACCAAGTTTCCCCTACTCCTGAACCTCCTGAAGAATTCCCTTCTAACTACTGCTAACAGTGGGGAAGGACCAAGCCTCCCCCTTCAAATTCCCTTAATCCTTCAGATTCTTCTGATGGAACAAAGACCTCACTTCCCACCCGAGGGACAATCCAAGATTTTTATCAGCTGATCTGCCCCTGATATCAGAGTCAATCTGAGCACTATTTGGTCTATGATTTAGATATAAAACTATGACCATAGAAAGGAAAGATGATTTTTTGACACAGGATGGCCATGATGTTCTTTAGACTCTGGACAAAACTGGTTAAAGTGAAATTTTTTTTCTTCAAAAATACAAAACCAGTCTTTTTGCATATGCAGTTAAAAACAACTAGCTTGACAAAAGGCTTGTCTAGGGAAAAGCTTGAAATTAACCCTTTCCATGTCCTTGAAATACACAGCCTATTTTACCTGAGACCTCAGCCTTGGGCAAATTAGCACTTCAAGCCAAGCCAAGCCAAAAAAATAAAGTGTTCAAACAGACATTTTAAATCTCAAGCGGAAAACTATGAGATCTATCTGTCTGTCTGGGTTTATGTATGTCTCAGTGTGTGTCTTTTTTTTAGTAATACTGCTGAAGTTGTAAATGAGTTCTAATTTAATTGGCCTAAAGAAAAGTAGTTCTCTTTTGCCAAGAGAATGCACTGATCATAGCAAATACCCTCTTCCAACAACACAAGAGAAGACAGAAAAAGCAAAGACAAAAAAGCAAAGACACATGGACATCACCAGATGGTCAACACCAACATCAGATTCATTATGTTCTTTGCAGCCAAAGATGGAGAAGCTCTATACCGTCAGCAAAAACAAGACCAGGAGCTGACTGTGGCTCAGATCATGAACTCCTTGTTGCAAAATTCAGACTTAAATTGAAGAAAGTAGGGAAAACCGCTAAACCATTGAAGTATGACCTAAATCAAATCCCTTATGATTATACAGTGGAAGTGAGAAATAGATTTAAGGGCCTAGATCTGGTAGATAGAGTGCCTGATGAACTATGGAATGAGGTTCGTGACATTGTACAGGAGACAGGGATCAAGACCATCCCCATGGAAAAGAAATGCAAAAAAGCAAAATGGCTGTCTGAGGAGGTCTTACAAATAGCTGTGAAAAGAAGAGAGGCAAAAAGCAAAGGAGAAAAGGAAAGATATAAGCATCTGAATGCAGAGTTCCAAAGACTAGCAAGGACAGATAAGAAAGCCTTCCTCAGCGATCAATGCAAAGAAATAGAGGAAAAGAACAGAATGGGAAAGACTAGAGATCTCTTCAAGAAAAGTAGAGATACCAAGGGAACATTTCATGCAAAGATGGGCTTGATAAAGAACAGAAATGATCTGGACCTAACAGAAGCAGAAGATATTAAGAAGAGGTGGCAAGAATACACGGAAGAACTGTACAAAAAAGATCTTCATGACCCAGATAATCACGATGGTGTGATCACTCACCTAGAGCCAGACATCCTGGAATGTGAAGTCAAGTGGGCCTTAGAACCATTTGTTTATTTTTGCTTTTATTTCCATTANTGGGCTCGATAAAGGACAGAAATGGTAGGGACCTAACAGAAGCAGAAGAGATTAAGAACAGGTGGTAAGAATACACAGAAGAACTGTACAAAAAAGAGCTTCAAGACCCAGATAATCATCATGGTGTGATCACTCACCTAGAGCCAGACATCCTGGAGTGTGAAGTTAAGTGGACCTTAGAAAGAATCACTACGAACAAAGCTAGTGGAGGTGAAGGAATTCCAGTGGAGCTATTTCAAATCCTGAAAGATGATGCTGTAAAAGTGCTGTTCTCAATATGCCAGCAAATTTGGAAAACTCAGCAGTGGCCACAGGACTGGAAAAGGTCAGTTTTCATTCCCATCCCAAAGAAAGGCAATGCCAAAGAATGCTCAAACTACCACACAATTGCACTCATCGCACATGCTAGTAAAGTAATACTCAAAATTCTCCAAGCAAGACTTCAGCAATACGTGAACTGTAAACTCCCTGATGTTCAAGTTGGTTTTAGAAAAGGCAGAGGAACCAGAGATCAAATTGCCAACATCCGCTGGATCATGGAAAAAGCAACAGAGTTCCAGAAAAAATCTATTTCTGCTTTATTAACTATGCCAAAGCCTTTGACTTGTATGTGGATCACAATAAACTGTGGAAAATTCTGAAAGAGATGAGAATACCAGACCACCTAAACTGCCTCTTGAGAAATCTGTATGCAGGTCAGGAAATAACAGTTAGAGCTGGACATGGGACAACAGACTGGTTCCAAATAGGAAAAGGAGTATGTCAAGGCTATATATTGTCACCCTGCTTATTTAACTGATATGCAGAGTACATTAGGAGAAACGCTGGATTGGAAGAACCACAAGCTGGAATCAAGAGTGCCAGGAGAAATATCAATAACCTCAGATATGCAGATGACACCACCCTTATGGCAGAAAGTGAAGAGGAACTAAAGAGCCTCTTGATGAAAGTGAAAGAGGAGAGTGGAAAAGTTAGCTTAAAGCTCAACATTCAGAAAACGAAGATCATGGCATCTGGTCCCATCACTTCATGGGAAATAGATGGGGGAAACAGTAGAAACAGTGTCAGACTTTATATTTTGGGCTCCAAAATCACTGCAGATGGTGACTGCAGCCATGAAATTAAAAGACACTTACTCCTTGGAAGAAAAGTTATGACCAACCTAGATAGTATATTCAAAAGCAGAGACATTACTTTGCCGACTAAGGTCCGTCTCGTCAAGGCTATGGTTTTTCCTGTGGTCATGTATGGATGTGAGAGTTGGACTGTAAAGAAGGCTGAGCGCTGAAGAATTGATGCTTTTGAACTGTGGTGTTGGAGAAGACTCTTGAGAGTCCCTTGGACTNTGAAAGTGAAAGAGGAGAGTGAAAAAGTTGGCTTAAAGCTCAACATTCAGAAAACGAAGATCATGGCATCTGGCCCCATCACTTCATGGGAAATAGATAGGGAAACAGTGGAAACAGTGTCAGACTTTATTTTTTTGAGCTCCAAAATCACTGCAGATGGTGATTGCAGCCATGAAATTAAAAGACGCTTACTCCTTGGAAGAAAAGTTATGACCAACCTAGATAGGATATTCAAAAGCAGAGACATTACTTTGCTGACTAAGGTCCATCTAGTCAAGGCTATGGTTTTTCCTGTGGTCATGTATGGATGTGAGAGTTGGACTGTGAAGAAGGCTGAGCGCTGAAGAATTGATGCTTTTGAACTGTGGTGTTGGAGAAGACTCTTGAGAGTCCCTTGGACTGCAAGGATTTCCAACCAGTCCATTCTGAGGAGATCAACCCTGGGATTTCTTTGGAAGGAATTATGCTAAAGCTGAAACTCCAGTATTCTGGCCACCTTATGCGAAGAGTTGACTCATTGGAAAAGACCCTGATGCTGGGAGGAATTGGGGGCAGGAGGAGAAGGGGACGACCAAGGATGAGATGGCTGGATGGCATCACAGACTCAATGGACATGAGTCTGAGTGAACTCCGGGAGTTGGTGATGGACAGAGAGGCCTGGCATGCTGCGATTCATGGGGTCGCAAAGAGCAGACACGACTGAGTGACTGAACTGAACTGAACTGCAAAGGCTTCCACCTGTTCCTTTGTCTTTTTCTGCCTTTCTTTCCCTCATATTCCCTACCATAATAGACTGTCTGAGCCAGTTGTAACAGATTATATAAAGACGTGTTTGGTCCATACATCTGTTTTAATAGCTTTCTGCAGATATCTGGAACCGACTGAGTGAGAATCTCTTTTAAGATCATGTTTCCCTCTTCACTTTCAGGATAAATCTCAGTGAATCTGCGAAGGGCTTCTCTCAGTCTATCTAGGAATCTACCAGGAACTTCCTTCTCCTCCTGTTCTATGTTTGCCAATTTGCCATAGTTTAAAGGCTTAGCACACACCTGCCTGAGTCCTTCAAGAATACATCTGACAAAATGACTCCGATCTCATCTTCCTTTAGCTGTGTTTTAGTCTCAGTCTGGTTCTGTAGTTGGGACTGCCTGATTTCCAGTGGGGAGGGCAGTTATCTTGTCCTCCCTCTTCCCTACTGACTCATTACCAAACCATTCATCTCCATAAGCAACCGCTTTTCCCAGTTTTTGAGTTGGGAGTCAGCATTTGTTCTAAGATATAAATCACATCCTTCCAAGTAAGGTCATAAAGCAGAGTGACACCTTTAAAAGCTGTAATATATTTTTCTGGGTCCTCTAAATAGTCTCCCAGATCCTCCTTGATTCTTTGCATTTCTTGATAAGAAAAAGGCTTATTAGCTCTCATAGACTGATTATTTCTCCTGGTGGGTACTTCATAAAGAGGCAGCGGCCTGTGTGGCTGTTCCTCAGCCTTTCTGGCTGCTCTGTGCATATGATCCCAGGGATAGACTCAAGAAACCTGCTTTTCTTTATCTCTTTGTCTTCTGTCCTCCATCTCATCTAGCAAAGTAGGAGGACAGAAGGGAGCTGAAGGAGTCACACCCAAATCTATACCCTCAGTACATAAGTCTGGCATATTTCACAGAGAGAAAAAAGGCAACACATATGCTATTTCTACCCATTTCCCTTGTTTCTACAGAACCAGTCTAATTGTAAAACAGTATTATACTTAAGAGATCCTCCAACTGGCCACCATTCTTCATCCTCCAGTGGGTACCGTGGCCATGCAGTATCACAGAGGAAGACCAGGTGTGTCTTCTTTAAGCCCTGGGGACCAAATCTATCCCAGTTTTTCAGGATACAGTTCAAAGGAGTGAGGCTTGAGTTGTTAGCTTCCATCTGTAAGAAAAAAAAGTGACCAGCGCCATCTTTCTACCGGAGGCGTCCCTCCTTGCTCTAGATGGGGGTGTAGACAAATTTTACACCAAAGCTTTTCCTTCCTGGTCAGACTTAAATCTGTCCCTTGCCAATGCAGGTGCCGTATTCGTCCCTCCCAGTTCTACCATCGAGACAGGGTGGGTAGACCAGGGGTAGACGTGATGGCATCCCTAACTGATGTCCATCTCTTCACCATTACCTCTGATGCCACCCGGGGTGCAATCAGAGTTACCTTCTGGAATGCCTCCCAGGCTAAGCCACTGGGGGAAGCATCCATCACCTGAGTGCCTGTGCATGACCATGAGTATATTCCTGATCACAGTAAGTCCAATACTAACATAAAACTGAGATGTTCCTTCCAAGCATCACCACACCAGTATAAGAGCCTCCTAAACATCACCACACCAGTATAAGAGTCTCCTCTGGTCCACTAAGAGCCAGTGTTACCAAACGGAAAAAAAAAAAAAAAACATCGTAGCTCCAATCAGAGTAACCTTTAACTTCAAAGATGCTCTTGTAGCTAGAGCTCCATCTAATTTCCAAACTTTTGATTCGTAGCGAGGCTAAGAGCTTCCTGACTACCAATCCAAGTTTAGGACCTAAGTAATATTACACAGTAACAGCATAGTCCATAGTACATAGTATACAGCATAGATCACAAGTCCCTAGAAATTCTATGATGTGATAGATTAGGTTAGTACTTCTAATTTCCAAGAAGTTATGAAATGGTCAAAGAGACCAAAAGTTTGACCGAGAAAGGAGAGTTTGGTCCATACCTTTGTCCATTTCTGGCCGGTTCCCAAAGGAGAAGTTGGGTGCCTCTTGGCATTGGCAGGTCAGTATAAACCCTCGACAGATTTCTGCCATAAGCCATATGAGGTCCCCATGGAACCGCAGAGCAGGGCTCCTCAGTTGCTTCATGCAGGGTGTTTCATTCATTCACGCAAGCACACCATAGAGCTAGTAAAGTGCAGCAGAAAACGTGTTCACTAGGAGAACAAAGAACTAGAGCTCCAAGCATCATTACCTTGTCCTGAAGAATCCCGGAAGAGCCCCCAAGATGAAAGGTTGTTGCTGAATTCTTGGCCTCTGGAGGAGAAGAATTCAATCTGGGGCCAGAGACAAGCCTTGATGCTCAGAGCTTTTGTATAATAAAGTTTTATTAAAGTATAAAGGAGATAGAGAAAGCTTCTGACATAGACATCAGAAGGGAGTAGAAAGAATACCCTCCTTGCTAGTGTTAGCAATGGAGTTTTAAGTTTTACATTTTAAGATAACATGCTTAGCCAGGCTTAATCCAGAGACTGTCCTCAGGCAGGCTACACAATCCTAAGGAATGTAGAGGGGGGAAAAAAAGTCTTGTCCTTTCTTCCTCCTTGAGAATTCTAGACCCCTCTCTCCTTGGGGACCCCTAGACTTCTTATTGGAGAAGGCGATGGCACCCCACTCCAGTACTCTTGCCTGGAAAATCCCATGGACAGAGTAGCCTGGTAGGCTTCGGTCCATGGGGTCGCGAAGAGTTGGACACGACTGAGTGACTTCCCTTTCACTTTTCACTTTCATGCATTGGAGAAGGAAATGGCAACCCACTCCAGTGTTCTTGCCTGGAGAATTCCAGGGATGGGGGAGCCTGGTGGGCTGCCGACTATGGGATCTCACAGAGTCCGACACAACTGAAGTGACTTAGCAGAGACTTCTTACCAACCTGCCTAGGAAGTGACTCTCTCATTATCCACTCAGTGAAATTCTATTCAACAAAGATTGAACTACTGATACATACAATAATATAGATAAATCTAAAATACTTTTGCTAGGAGAAAGGTGCTAGACACAAAACATGACAATATGAGATGATTCCCTTTATAAAAATACAAGTTAAACTGTGGCAACAAAAATCATATACATGGTTGCTTGCAGCCAGAGGTGGAGGGACAACTAACTATAAAGCCACAAGAAGGATCTTTTAAACATAATGAGATGTTATATATCACATGATGGTGAGCTTGGGGGTATATACAGCTGTCAGTACTCATTGATAACACATTTTAAATAAATACAGTTTCTTGTATGGACTTTCTGCTTAAGAAAGTTGATAAAAAAAAGATATTTATGTATACCTTTAAGTTTTGCTTTGTTTTGCTACTTTCAAATTTAAGAGTAATAGTTTCTATTTCTGATGAATTTACCCTAGCTTATTGCAGATCAATCATTCTTTTGAGAACAGCTAGAAAATATGGAAAAGGACTGCTCGATGGTTTCACTAATATCTTCTAAAACTATCAGACTTGAGAGGCTAACATAGAGAGGAGAGAAAGGTGGTTGCAAGATTCAGCACACTGATCTTTTTCTTCTTAAGGAATTTATTGATTGACAAGCTGCATCTGAGAGGCTGAGAAACCATGGACAGTTTCTGACAGTCTAATAGGAGTCTTTGGCGGGGGGGGAAAAAAATGGAACACACAAACTACCAGTTGGTATCTAGTAATGTATGTCCCTAGAAATTCCAGGACAATTTTCATGTATACAAACAGCTAAAATAACAATACTGAGAAAGAAGCAATCATTGTACTTGGAGGGAAAAGCACATCTAATTAGATGATATTGATGCTAAACTTTGAATTTGAGTTGTATTTAGTGGAGATGGTATTCCTAAGCAGAAGGCATAATCACTGACTAGCTCTTCATAAGGTTTCTCAGAGAGTTTCCTTCTCTCTCAGCACACAGCAGGAGGTCAACACAACAGAGAAGCTTCCAGAAGGTTCTAAGGTAGTCCCTGCCTTTTCTCAGTAGAGAGAATGGATGTATTTGCTTACTGAGTTTTTTGCTCAGTTAACTTTGCCATGATTAATCTACCTTGTTCTAGTAGCAGAATTAAGTCCTATAGGCTGGCATTTTCAGTATGTAATTCAGGATGTAATACAAATGCCAAGAAAAAGAGAACCATTATTTTGGAGCCTCTTTATTGTCAATACCATTCTTTAAAATGACCTAATATTAAGGTAAATCTTAAGCAGGAAAAATGTCATTAGCTGGCTTTTACCAGTCTCACTACTAACCTTGGGGATCAGAAAAATGAAGTTTTGTTCTTGTCCTGATAGTGAATGATTTTGATCAAGTAATCCATCTCTCAAATTAAGAAGCTGACAAGGCCATCAGACTAGAATATCATGCCACAAATAGCAGAAGAAATATTAAAATGCCAGCCAATCCATTTGCTATATTGCATAACATGCTAACTGCAATTAAAAAAAAAAATTAGTAACGTACATTCTGCCTACTATAAGAAAAGTTCCATGCTAAGTCTGATATCATTGAGTTACCCTACACAATGACCATTCCTGTGAATCTTAAAAGACCATTGAAAGTTTCCTGTACAGTATTAAATATTAGAACATGTCCAAAGGGAACTCCTTCTCATCACTTTTCCTTGAAAATTTCCCCCCTCTTTAAAGTTCTTCATTAACTTAGCTATATCTTTCCCCAGCTACAAAAGCAGATGAGGCAAAAAGGCCACATTATGGTATGGTGATGAGCTTTGAAGAATCAATTTTTAACTTCCAAAATGCCTAATCTGGAAAGCAAAAGTATGTTATTAAAGTAAATTACAACTAATAATGATTATACTGAAGAAAAAATTTATCTTGGTATTTCCTAGTGTCTTACAATCTCTTACAAAACTAATTCCAGTTACCTTCATATTTACTTTTTATCTATAGATTTTTCTGCTGTTAATGTTTTACTGTAACAAGGAAGCTGAATTGGTTGGCAAAGATCAGCTGTGTGATATGAGTCTTGAGATAAAGGTATGGCTTATTCTAATTTTGTTTTCAGAATTCTGAGACTTTCATTAAAAATAATTTCTGAGTCACAAACACATATAAACACACATATCCATACACACACATCCACTAACCACAAATACACTTTCTAAGGTATAGTGAGAGACTATGATTATCATTTTCATTTAGTGTTTTCAGTTCTATGTTTTAATGCAATTCATAATTTCCCTCTTAGCCACCTCCCATAAGACATCAACTACAAATCCCTAATTAAAAGCAGTGAAAGGAAAAATGTAAAGAGGGAACTTCTTTCATTAATTCTTTGGAAAGATTAAAAAAAAATAGTCCAGTAAAAATAAGGATCCATCAATTTGATCAGAGCCCCTGTAGAGAAGATTTTCTTCTCTGATAAAGTCCCAGCTTAACCTGACTTGGCCAATTCACCCTGCCTTCATTACTTCTTGAAGTTGATGCAGCCACCAGATAATAAGTTTAAAGGGAAAAAATAGAAATGTTTAGCATGGCAGAATAGAAAATTAGTAGAAGTCTACATACTCAGTTCAATTCAGTTCAGTTGCTCAGTCACGTCCGACTCTTTGCGACCTCATGAATCGCAGCACGCCAAGCCTCCTTGTCCATCACCAACTCCCGGAGTTCACTCAGACTCGCATCCATCGAGTCTGTGATGCCATCCAGCCATCTCATCCTCTGTCGTCCCCTTCTTCTCCTGCCCCCAATCCCTCCCAGCATCAAAGTCTTTTCCAAAGAGTCAACTCTTCGCATAAGGTGGCCAAAGTACTGGAGTTTCAGCTTTAGCATCATCCCTTCCAAAGAAATCCCAGGGTTGATCTCCTTCAGAATGGACTGGTTGGATCTCCTTGTTAGATGTCATCAAAAGCAATCCAACCTGAAACAACTCCTTGAAGACATATTGTTATATGAGGTTATTAGATAGTTTCTTTGCTTACACTGTTTCTCAGATATTCTGACACCCTGCAGCCAGACATCTTATACAAAGCACAAATTAACCCATTACATGAGCTGATGGTTATAGCAAGAATGATATCAGCTTCTCTGTGTTGCTTCATTATCTGAGTTCAAAACAAAACTATTATTATTATGACTATTATCTGAGTTCGGAACACTTATAAATCCAAATGACTATTCAGCTTCCTCCCTTGGATGATTAAGCACCTCAAAGATTTTCTAAAAGACTCAAAGATTTTCTACTCCAAAATCACCACCTTCAAAATCACCCCACCATTAGTGCTATTGTTTACACCAAAAACCTGAGACATTTTATTAATTGTTCTTTCTCTCAATTCCTACTTTCAACAAATCAATATAATTGTTGGCATTAGTAAAAAAAAATCCAAATCTGATTATTTATAATCCCAACTGCTATCGCCCTAGGCCAAGCTCCAGTCTACTGCTATGTTGTTACATGTGCATGCTCAGTTGTGCCCAATTCTTTGCACCCCATGCACTGTAACCCTCCAGGCTTCACTGTTCATGGAATTTTCCAGGCAAGAATACTGGAGCAGGTTGCCATTTCCTACTCCAGGGAGTTTTCTGAGCCAGGGATCAAGCCCTCATCTCCTGTGTCTCCTGCTTTGGCAGGTGAATTCTTTATCACTGAGCCATCTGCAAAGCCATAGTCTACCCTTATCCCTCCAATATTGTTCCTGCTTTCACTTTTAGGCTGCGTGCTCCATATAGGAGCCAGAAAGGTCCATTTTAAATATAAAACAGATTATATTGCTTCCCTATTTATACTTCGATAGCATTTCACAACTTTTAGAATGTAATTGAAGCAATTAAAATGGTCTGAGGGACTTCATAGATAGATAACTGCCCATATCTATGACTTTCTCTCTTTCCACTTTTTCTCTTTCATTCATTTGACTGCAACAGAACTAGACTTATTGGTATTTCTTGAGACAACAATTCTTCCCTGACTCAGGACCTTTCCACTTGCTGTTTTTTCATCCTGGAGTGCTCTTTGCCCACACTATGGGATGACTTGCAGTCTCATTTCATTTAGGGGTTTGCCCAACTATCACATCAACAGATGGTGTCCCTAAATGACCTCATTTAAAATAGCATGCAGAAGCAGAAAAGAGTAGATTTGGATAAAATTCCACAGAATCTTGAGACTTGGTAGTATTATGGAAAAAGTCTCTAAAGATTTGCATCTCCCTTTTCTTATCAGTAAAATAGGTAAAAATAATGAACATAAAGTATGGCAAAATTCTGAATACACATCTGCATGAAAATGGGTCATTAATCTCACAAAACTGTGAAGATGTAGGATTATATTTTGTAAGTATTTGCAAATAATTGGAAGCAATATTTCTCTGACAACAGTAATGTGGCAAAACCATATATACACCTATATTGATATATTGCTTTGGATTTTACAGCTCCACAAATGGTTATACAATGATCTTCAAAATGATCTGATGACAATAAAGAAAATATAGTACTATTTAAATTATTGAACTACAAGAAAACTGAGATCCTAACAGTGAAATAACTTGCAATCACAGTCTAGAAGTATTAGATTTTATATTTATTACAACATTTCTATAACTAAAACTTTAATACCTTTTGTGTAACACCCTATATCAGGTCTAAATACCAGAGAGGAAGATACAAACTTAAATATTCTACCCATTAAGATCCACATTGATGATTATTCAGTAACCTCTAACGTGTTGATATACATTCTGAACCATTCCTACTTACACAAAGAATGAGGTTTTGTTGTTGTTGTTGTTGTTTTAATTGCTTCAATCATCAAAGCACAGAAATTGGAAATTGTTTGGAGAGAGCTTATAGTACTCTTCTCAGTTCCTGAGTTCGTCATCACAAATGAGAGTCTTTCATAGACCATAAAATTAACTTTCTCCATTGCCACTTGCCCAGCTGCACAAGGCAACCTACATGTCTTTGTTAGTTGGATGAAGCAAGCTTGCTATGTTTTCCTTTCCTTCTCACTAGTAACGCAAGCTGTGTGAAATTTTCCAAAGGGAGAACCCTCCTTGACAAGATGTACTCCTGACAATCTGTCAAAGCAGTGTAGAGGGCCAAGGTTCCAGTGAGTGAAGATAAGTGAATATTGCCACAAATGCTCAATGTGCAATTGGGAAACTTCACCAGGTCACAGATATTTGAGGTATATCTTTCAGATAATTTTTTATACATTAGTATTATAGGCATGAGAAATATTGTGGGAGCTAGTTAAGCTTCATTCTACAATTGTCCAGGAAGCATTATGCTTTAAGTCCAATGGTTCTAGAATACACTTTTCATGAGAATGAATTCAAATTCTAGAATGTTATTGTCAGAGAAATCAGCAAACCACTCCAAGTTTTCAGCTTATATATGTCTTTGTTCCTTGTTTAAATTTGTATTGATTCATACTGTGTGCAGGATTCTGTACTAGAGGCCAAGCAAGGCACAGATAATTGTTGCTTTTTTAACCTATGGTAGTTATGGTCTAATAGAACCGATAAGACTTTTATAAAAATAATGTTATCTACCTAAGGTTATATCTACACATCTAGAATGACAACAAAAGTAAATTTTCTCTAAAAGCAGAAGAAAGTATCAAGTTTGGGAGGTTTAGAATAGTTATAACTTTTATCGTAAATTCTGGGTTGTAGAAATGAAAGGTAATTGAAGATTATTTAGCCTAGTCTCCTCATTTTTAATATGAGGAAATCAGAATCCTAAGTGAAAAAATAATTTCTTCTAGTTCATACAGCTCATTAGTAAGAGTCAGAAAGAAAGTTCTCCAAGTTCTCTGTCTTTTGATACTTATAGGAACAGATGTTCACAACAGTTAAGAATAACAACCTTGGGGCTCAGTAGAATTGAACACCTGGATGTTTTTAATATCAGGCAGTCTACTAGTTGCTACTTTCACCATTTAGAATCTTGGCCAGCCTCTCATGCTGTATCCAGCTCTAACTGTTCCAGTGGGAACTCTTAGGGAAACAAACCAGAGCATCAAGAAAAGAAACAAAATTCTAGCCTTCAACAATCCAAAAAAAGAGTCTCTGTCATTGACACATGAATCTCAATATTCTGACAAGTCTTATTTCCAGTACCCAGGTTCACACCGCCAGTTGGACAGTTACACATAGGTATTTAAAATGTTCTTCAAACACAAAATAAGTAAACTCAGTTGCATTATTTCCCTTGCATTACATGTTTCTCCAGTTTTATTCCCTCTTGTAAAGTAACTGCAAAATTCTAAAATGACTTGCAAAATGTATTTATTAATAATTCAGCTTCTATCCTTGTATCCTCCTCTGTGAAAGATTGCCTTCCTCTAAACTCCACAACTTCCTAGATATAGCAAGTTTCTTAAAGTTCCTGGGGATTAACATCTTCAGTTGTAAAATAGAGACTGTAATTTCACTTCCCCTCATAAGATTGTTATGGTGAGATCATGGTGGTTATTGGACGGTTTCTTCTGCTTACTTATTTTTATCTTTCTTTTTCCATTTTATATAAAGGGCATGCATTTAACTTTAAAATCACAAAATAAGCTCAAATTTTAAAGCAAAAAAGCACATCAAGGGCATTTTTCATGTCACTTTTGTGATTATTTCCATGCAAAGATAAAATACACCCATTATTTTTAAGTTAAGGCAGTAACCACCGATTATATAATAAAAAGTAGGTCCCTGTATCTATGGCAGAAAAATTGTGTTCAACAAAATTCATTTCCTCTTTTCCTGGGCACACAGCCATACCACTACATTTTCAATCTCACTGGCAGTTAGGTATGGCTTCCTGATAGTTTCCTAGCCAATAAGTAAAAGTTTAAGCTTCAGGCCTTCCCATTAAAAACCTCCCACACACCATTTGCTGTGATCTTTGCCCTTCTTTCAGCTAAGTTTTAACATCCAAGAAAACTTTGGAAACCACATGGAAAAAGATACCACAAACTTGATCACCTTGAGTTCCTGAATGACTATAAGAAGAGATGATCACCGTCATCAATCCAATTAGTGCTAAATCTCCAAGGACTGATACACGTCATCACTCAGTCATGTCCGACTCTTTGTGACCCCATGGACTGTAGCCTATGAGGCTCCTCCATCCATGAGATTTTCCAGGCAAGAGTACTGGAGTGGATTGCCATTTCCTTCTCCAGGGGATCTTCCCGACCCAGGGATTGAACCCAGGTCTCCTGTATTGCAGGCAGATATTTTACCCTCTAAGCCACCAGGGAAGCCAAGGACTGATAAATGAACAAAAAACACACTTCTGTTGCATTTGAGCTATTACACAATTTGAAGTCTATATATTACAATAGTAAGACAACTTTAAGTACATTTGGCTTCCTTAATGAACTGCTCATAGGAGTTAGAATGGTTTATGTTTATTCTGTGATAAACAAAACCTCAAATCCTTAATAGTTTAACATAGTAAGCATTTATGTGTTGTTCCTACAAACCTCTCTCCAGATCAGCTGACCCTCAGGTAGCTGTTTTATGCATGAATCAGTCATCCAAACTATTTTTATCCTGTGTCTTCACCTTTTCAACACAAGACCCTCTGCTTGAAAACAGAGGGAGAGACTGGAGAGTTTTAAAAAGGCTTTTCAGTCACATTTTATTTGCTAGAACTAGTTTTGTGGTTCCGGATAAAAACAAGAAGTTTGGAACGTATAATCTTCTGTATATCCAAGAAGAAAAAGAAAACTAGAAGACATGAATACCAGTCATGTTTACCACACAACTGTAATCTGTTTCTTATACTTCTTACCAGAAAAACTGTTCACACACTTAAGTATATCATAGAATATTAGATAAATGAGAAAATACTATAAACAGTGTTTGATGTCTTACTTTTCTATAGAATATATTTTGCAGATTACAATATAGATCATTCTATAAACAAGGTCCTACTATATCGCACTGAAAACAATAACTATATAGCACAGAGAACTATACTCAATATCCTAAGGTAAATCATAATGGAAAAGAAAATTTTAAAAGAATATACATATGCATAACTGGGTCATTTTTCTGTACAGAATAAATTAACACAACCTTGTAAATCAACTATATTTCAATTTAAAAAGATATAGATCATTCCTTTTTTAAGTTTTACATTTAAAATATGTCCCTTATCAGTGGAAATTTAATTTACTTTCATATATTTTCTATTGCAAACAAAATTGTAGTGAACATGTTTGGGGTTTTTATAAGACTATCTATGGGATAAATACCTAGAAATAAACTTGCCAAGCTAGACTTGTATTTTTAATTTTGATATATGTTTTCATAATTGAAAAATTTATAATTTCCTCTCAATGACTCTGCATCAATTTATATTCCTACTAACAGTTTATAAGGGCAGGCTTTCCTGTCCTTCACTGTCTTCTGGAGCTTGCTCAAATTCATGTCCATTGAGTCAGTGATGCCATCCAACCATCTCACCCTCTGTTATCCTATTTTCCTTCTGCCTTCAATCTTTTCCAGCATCAAGGTGTTTTCCAATGAGTCAGTTCTTTGCATCAGGTGGCAAAAGTATTGGAGTTTCAGCTTCAGCATCAGTTCTTCCAATGAATATTCAGGACTGATTTCCTTTAGGATGGACTGATTGGAGCTCTTTGCTGTCCAAGGGACTCTTGAGATTATTCTACAACAGCACAGTTCAAAAGCTTCAATTCTTCAGTACTCTACTTTCTTTGTGGTCCAACTCTCACATCCATACATGACTACTGGAAAAACTGTAGCTTTAACTAGATAGACCTTTATTGGCAAAGTAATGTTTCTGCTTTTTAATATGTTGCCTAGGTTGGTCATAGTTTTTCCCTCAAGGAGCAAGCATACTTTTAGTTCATGGCTGCAATCAAGGCCCACAGTGATTTTGGAGGCCAAGAAAGTAAAATTGTTCACTACTTCCATTGTTTCCTCCTCTATTTGTCATGAAGTGATGGAACTGGAAGCCGTGATCTTAGTGTTTTGAATGTTAAATTTTAAGCCAGCTTTTCACTCTCCTCTTTCACACTCATCAAGAGGTCCTTTAGTTCCCCCTCACTTTCTGCCATTAAGATAATATCATCTGCATATTTGAGGCTGTTGATATTTCTCCTGGCAATCTTGATTCCACCTTGTGTTCCATCCAGTCCAGTATTTCACATGATGCACTCTGCATAAAAGTTAAATAAGCAGGGTGACAATATACAGCCTTGTTGTATCCTTTTCCCAATTTTGAAACAGTTCATTCTTCCATGTCCAGTTCTAACTGTTGCTTCTTACCGGCATACAGAGGCAGGTAAGGTAGTCTGGTATTCCCAACTTTTTAAGAATTTTCCACAATTTGTTGTGATACACACAGTCAAAGGCTTTAACATACTCAATGGATCAGAAATAGATGCTTTTCTGGAATTCACTTGCTTTCTCTATGATCAAACAAATGTTGACAATTTGATCTCTGGTTCCTCTGCCTTTTCTAAATCCAGCTTGTACATCTGGAAGCTCTTGATTCATTTACTTTTGAAGCCTCATTTGATGAGTTTTGAGCATGACCTTTTTAGCATGTGAAATGAGCATAATTGTATGGTAGTTTGAACATTGTTTGGCATTGCCCTTCTTTGGGATTAGAATGAAAACTGACATTTTTCAGTCCTATGGCCACTGCTGAGTTTTCCAAATTTGTTGACATATTGAGTACAGCAGTTTAACAGTATCATCTTTTAGGATTTGAAATAGTTCAGCCTAAATTTCGTCATCTCTACTAGCCTTGTTCATAGTAATGCTTCCTAAGTCCTATTTGACTTAACACTCCAGGATGTCTGGCTCCAGGTGAGGGACCACACCATCATGGCTATCTGGGTCATTAAGACTTTCTTTGTATAANACAGCAGTTTAACAGTATCATCTTTTAGGATTTGAAATAGTTCAGCCTAAATTTCGTCATCTCTACTAGCCTTGTTCATAGTAATGCTTCCTAAGTCCTATTTGACTTAACACTCCAGGATGTCTGGCTCCAGGTGAGGGACCACACCATCATGGCTATCTGGGTCATTAAGACTTTCTTTGTATAAGTCTTGTGTATATTCTGGCCACCTCTTAATCTCTTCTGCTTCTGTTAGGTCCCTACCACTTTTTGTGATCAGAGTGAGCGTAACAATTTATTTACCAGTTTTCCAGCCACACTATTATAATTCTATTAATTAAAAAAAAAATCTACTGAGTATTTCTGTGCTACAAGACCGTGTATCAGATATCACAGAAGATAAGAAGATGAATAGAGGCAACAATATTCTCAGGTTAACACATTGTCTGACAAAATGGAAAAATCCATAGACAGAAGGATTAATTCAGTCATTACATATTTATAAGCATCTGTTGTCTCCAGTCACCATTCTAAAGTGCTGTGAATACCGTAGTCAGTGTTGTAGGCAAGGTATCAGCAGACAGGAAATGTATATTTTTATGAGGGAGACACCCCCTTAGTAGTGCTGGGAAGCAAAATACGATGATAGAACAGCCAGTGACTAGGAGGTGACTTCACCTTGCATGGTCAGAGAAGATCTGTTTGTTGTGGCAGAATTTTAAGTTAAGACCTGGATAATGAGAGTAAACCAGATAAAGCTGGAGAAAATATCCAGGATGAATGAACAATTAGTGCAAAGACATAAGGCCTTTACTATATGACATATACTACATAGCATGTAGGAAAAGTACGAGTATACTAAGGTGACCTAGGACAGGAAGCTATGGGAATTCAGAAGTTCAAGAAATAAGCGGAGTGGGAGATAGGGGATTTGTGAAAAACTCTAAATGAACCTCAAGTTTCAGTGGGCTGCCATCAGAAGGACATGTGTCAAGGTCAAGGAATAGAACTCAAATTTTAGAGATCTGCTCTATAACACCGTGTCTACAATTAACAATAGAGTATTATGCATTTAAAAACTTGTTAAAAAATCGGTATCATGGTAAGTGTTCTTAATACAAAAATAAAATCAAGAGAAAGTCCAGAAACAAGTCTTTTGGAGGTTATGTGTATATTATTACTTTAATTGTGGTGATGTTATCTTGGGGGAAGGTGAACGTCCAAATTCATCAAAATGTATACATTAAATATGAGCAATTTTTATTAATCATATCACAACAAATATTAAAATAAGAAAATAATATGGAAATAAGAAAATAAAAACATAAACTGATAATTTCTATTAAATAATCATAATCCTCCACCACTTTATCCAGTGATGATTAATACTTACTAACACAAAATGGAAGAGTAACCTCAGGAAGTCTTTGGTAGCTTTCTCCAAAAATACCATAAAAGAACACCTACTCACTTATTTCACAATATCAGATTAAGTAATTTTCCCTAACATTCAAGATATAAATAATTTCAAGAAAGAAATTTAATTTTCATTTTTAAAACTTTAAATCATATTTTCCTTTCCTCTGTCCCAAAATAGATTGATTTTTAATTTTCACTTCACAGTCTGTCTGACAAAGATACATTCTCATTACTTGAAACTTTCAAATATTTGAGTGAACTCAGGCAACTACAACACAGTAGAAATTCTATTAGATGTAGTTTGTTAAAATGAATAGCTAAGGTATCAAAATATGCAAATTATTTTCATATTTTGTAGTTAGAGATGATTCAAGGTAATTTCTTTAAATAATATCGGACTTGTTCACTTTGCATTCACATATGCTTTCTAGAAGGTCAAAAAAGAGTGGAGTTTGTAATATTTAGTGTCATATAGAAAATCTATCTAAAATATACTCTCCTATAGTTCATTCAGCATTTTTTAAATTTAGCCTAAAAACACAATATAAAAATGTGCAGTGCAGATACAAACTTTAAATATAGCATGAAAAAAGACTCTAAATATTGGTAGTATTTGAAGGAAAAGATATAAGAACCTTTTTTTTTTTAATCTCTTTACTTTGACTAGATTAAGGATGATTGAAACAGTACATTTCTAATTACCCACATCTCTGCCTGCTTACCTATCAATCTAACCGCCAGCAAAAAACAAATACCTTCAGTGAATACACACAATGATTGGTCTGCTAATCTGGGCTCCGTCCTCTCCAGCTTGGAAGGCTGAGAAAGTACTTAACATAACTTCAAGGAAACATAGCATATTAAATGTTTCCTAGTTCCCCTAAACTCTCTTGTTGATCAGATCCAATTACAAGTCCCCTCATAGGATTTACAAATATCTGACTGTTTTGAATTCTCAATTTTAATTACTTGTGCTTTTGAAGTGCTAATCAGGAAGGAGAAACAAAAAGAAAGAAATTAGGAAAGAAGCTTCTATGTATTTCCAAAGAAAGTAATGATGGAGGTTACAATTAGTGTTCCTTTCAATTATAGTACCTCTCATTGAGAGGAGAAAACAACACAAACATAATTAATATGCAAAGTCTTAAAATAAAATTTTAAAATATTTATGATGCTTTCTCAATTGTTTGTTTTTAGAGACAAGAAACAGTTTGTCTGGTTCTCTCAATTTACAAGGTGATGTCTACACACTGTCCTTGCTGAGTTCAATAAATCTGACACCCGTCTTGCTGAGCTGATGTAATCCACATCTCACCTCACTTCAATTTGTCTGAATTCCCGTGATAACAATTGCCATATACACCGATGCTTTTATTTGTAACTAAGAAAATTCTGATGCTGTCTTTGGCTTTTCTCCAAATTGCCAAAAGCTGACACATTTTAATTCAATAGCTAATCCTTCATAGCTTAATCATTTCAGGTACATTCTGATATTTATTTTATATATTTTTAAGTTAGTAACCATTTTCTACCCTTCCAAAAGGGATATTTTTCTTCCTGCAATCAAATTGCCTGTCTTTCTCTATGCTGGAAGTTGTTATTCATCCTTTGATAAAGCAAGGAGCTTCAAAGCCAGAGAAGCCAACCTAGCACTTTGATCACCTCACGCTGTCATTTGAGATGCATTACCTCAAAATGTGGCCTTAAAAAAATCCAGATTCCTCAGGCAAAATTATCAGAAAATGTTCTCTTAACAACTCTTCTGTTTAGGCCACAAGTTGCTTTTTTTTATCCTTAACTTTAATCTTTTAGATAGATATAGGACCTTGACATTCTGTAAGTTTCCTAGCTCTGGCTATTGGCAGAAAGATGTCTTCATAAATCATTCCCAGAAGAGCATGGCCATTTAAACTGTTAGAGCTAGAAATTGTGTGATATAATTGTAGGTATACTTGTTCAACCAGTGATTCTTGGCATGACTTTAGGTAAATCACTTCACCTTTCCAATTCTCATTCATTTTTCATTTGTGGAGCAAATGGAAATTATGGTTCTCTCTCTGTTCTTGCATGGGATAAACCAGAGGGATAACATGAGAGAAATAGCATACTACAGTGCTCTAAGTGATTACTAAAAAGGAGAATGCATTTTAAGAAAACAAACAAACAAACAAACAAAAATGCTCTAGTAAGAGCAAGTAATAACAGTCTCCAAGATAGTTGATAAAAATGTGGCTAATTGTGTATGCTTCAGCTGAGTATATATGAATATCTGTGAATGAAACAGATGAAGGTCTTCTTGATTTGACTATATCATGGTAAGCACCTCTAATCTTACCTTATAAAAGTTTTCATCAAGCATATATAAATATTGTTTCTACTTCAGAAATCATCATGTTCCAGGAAAACAAATAAATTAGACCTAGACACATCCCAAGAAATTTCAAAAAGAATTAAGTAGTTTCCTTAATTCTAACTTAAATATATTATTAATTTTATACTATATTTAATGAGCAAGTAAACTTACATATGCTGATATTCTGTCCTAGTTTTATCAGAATTGGTTGTGTTAATTATCAGTATAAGCTTCTAAGACAGTAAAGGTTCTGAAATGTCTTTATTCACTCCAAAAATAAAATTGAGTAGAGTACACTGGCCAAAAAAATACATTTAAGTATTAATTCATTAATATTTGTGTACAGTGTAAAATAAGAATCTAGTTCTTTTGCATGTGGGTATCCACTTTTACCAACACCACTTATTGAGCAGACTATCCTTTCCCCCACTGTATATTCTTTGTGCCATTTCTAAAGATTATGTGACTATTTATGGGTAGGTTTATTTTAGGGCTTTCTACCCTGAGATAGAGATCTTACATTGATCTTTAAATATGTTTTAAAGTCACTGCCATACTGTTTTGACTATTATAACTTTGTAATACAGTTTGAAATTAAGATGTTTGATGTGTCAAGCTTTGTCTTCTTTCTCAAAATTGTTAAATAAAAAGGCAGGGAAACTTCCAAATTCATTTTATGAGGTCAAGATTACCCTGAAACCAAAGTCATATAAGGACAATACAAGAACTGCAACAACAACAACAAATTTACAGGTCAATATCCCAAATGAATACAGATGCAAAAATCCTCAACAAAATACTAGCAAGCCAAATTAAACAGTACATGAAAAATATCACACACCATGATTCACTGAGATTTATTCTTGGAGTGCAAGGATGGCTCAATGTGTGCAAATGAACTAATGAAGACACCATATTAACATAATGAAACATGAAAATCATATGATCATTCAAGAGATTCAGAAAAACCATTGACAACATTCAAACTCATTTTATGATAAAAACAGTCAACAAATTAGGTATGGAATAAATGTACCTTAACATAATAAAGGCCATATATTACAAGACCAGAGCTAGCATCACACTACATGGCAAATACCTGAAAGTTTCTCTTTTAAGATCAGGAACAAGACCAGGGTACCCACTTGCACCATCTCTATTCAACATAATACTGGAAATCCTAGCCAGAACAATTAGGCAAGAGAAAGAAATAACTGGCATACAAATCAAAAGTTAAATTGTTTCTGTTTGTAGCTGATGTGATATTAATAAATAGAAAACCCTGAAGACTCCACCAAAAATCTCATAGAAGTAATAAAGGAATTCAGCAAAGTTTCAGGGTACAAAATCAATATATAAAAATCAGTCACATTTTTCTATACTAACACAAAATATTAGAAAAAGAATTTAGGAAACAATCTCATTAATAACAGCACCAAAATGAATGAAATACTTACAAATTATTTTAACTAAAGAAATTCAAGATCTATATACTGAAAACTATAAGACATTGATGAAATAACTGAAGACAAAATAAATAGATTTCTCATATTCATGAATTATAATAATTAATATTGTTAAAATTTCTATTCTACTCAAAGCAATATATAGATTCAATGTAATCCCTATCAAACTTCCAAATGGTACATTTTACAGAAACAGAAAAAAGCATCCTAAAATTCAACTGGAACTGCAAGATTCCACATAGTCAAGGCAATATCCTAACTCCATAAATATTACACTACTTCATGCTAAAGCAATTGAAGAAACTAATAAATTCACACCTCAGGGCAAAGTCTGAGACTTGACCTTTCATGTTATCTGTTTCATATTTAATCAGTTGATAGAAATCAATTGATATAGAAAAGAATATTTTATTTGTATGCCAACTTTCTGGTGGCTTAGACAGTAAAGCGTCTGCCTGCAATGCAGGAGACCTGGGTTCAATCCCTGGGTCAGGAAGATCCCCTGGAGAAGGAAATGGCAGCCCACTCCAGTACTCTTGCATGGAAAATTCCATGGATGGAGGAGCCTGGTAGGCTACAGTGCATGGTGTCGCAAAGGGCTGGACACGACTGAGCGACTTCACTTATTTTCTCACCTTAATTCTCTTTTTTGATTAATGCTATTGCATTTATTCAGAGAATAAATCTTTGTTTTTCATATTTTACAAGCAGAAGTTATGAGTAAATGTCCCCTTTAAGAGTAACTGAAACTTAGATTCCTTTCATAGGAATGCTTATTTGTTAATCTATTCATTGAACACACAGTTAAATTCTAGTAAGTACTGAGTATTATTATAAACACTGATTATAGCAATAAGCTGAAAAGCTGAAAATCTCTTTTATTCTAGTAATAGACAACCAGCCAGAAACAAAATAATAAAAAGCTTACCACAGAATTAGATAAAGAAGCAGATTTAGAAGATGAAGCAAATAAGTAGATTAATGAGATGGAGAATAGCTGTGGGAGGAGAACACCTCTAGCTAGATAGTTTTAAGGAAAAATCTCCAAGAATTTTCTTTAAAAGCTAATAACAAGGGTAAGGAGAATTACAAAAAGAAGAAGTAATCATTTTAAGCCCTCAATAATGAGAAATTTTAGAAACATTTAAGAGACAGAGGAGACAACTGTGGCTGGATCATCATGTGAGAAATAGAAAATGATATGAGTATGGAGATATCAGTTCAGTTCAGTTCAGTCGCTCAGTCGTGTCCGACTCTTTGCGACCTCATGAATCACAGCACGCCAGGCCTCCCTGTCCATCACCACTCCCGAGTTCACTCAGACTCACGTCCATCGACTCCGTGATGCCATCCAGCCATCTCATCCTCGGTCGTCCCCTTCTCCTCCTGCCTCCAATCCCTCCCAGCATCAGAGTCTTTTCCAAAGAGTCAACTCTTCGCATGAGGTGGCCAAAGTACTGGAGCTTCAGCTTTAGCATCATTCCTTCCAAAGAAATCCCAGGGCTGATCTCCTTCATAAGCGGAAAGTATTGTGTTTTAGGTCTTGAAGACAGCGACAGTAATCTGCAGTTAAATTAAGTTTTACGGGATGTTTTTGAAGGCCAGTAAGCATGATCCCATCTCATTAAAATTTTTTTGGTTTCACTGCAGCATGAAGGGTATTATACATATGCTAAAATTCAATTGAATACGAGTCTGGAGCTCAGAAAAGGAGATGGAAATTGTGAATATATCACCATAAAATCTATTCTATTTAGAATAGAAAACTTGATTATAAAGAAAATGACACAATGATATAACATTTAAAAGACAGAGATACATAGAGAGGGAAGATCTTATAAGGGATTTTTTAAAATAGAAAGAAGATCTTCCAGTAGCCAATACTGGAACAACTGGAGCAACAAAATAAAGTAGTATTGGATTATAACCAAAATTATAAAACAAATATCCATGAGTCCATATGTTATGAAGTCAAGCTTGCCCTCTGCTCACCACAGGACAGGCCAATGAATTGGAGAAGAAATGTTGAGGCAAGGAATACGACTTTATTCAAAAAGCCAGCTGACCAAGAAGAAAGCAGACTAATGTCTCAAAATAACCATATTATTGGGGTCTGGATGCCAAGTTCTTTCACAGAACAGAGATGGGGAGAGATGAGGAAGTAAAGTAAAAAGGCCATTAATCTTGCAAATATCTCCTGGAATGACCAGTCGTGGGAAGAGGGTATGTTAATTTCTTTCTTGTAGCCACTCACAGGCAGATAGGGTCCTGAATAAATGCATTCTGGCTTACCATTCAGGCAAAGGGGCAGGGTGTCCTGAAGCAGCCGTTATGTATGGACAGTATCCTTCAGAAAACAAAAGCAACAAGAAGCAAAGGTTAAAGTAAGAGAAACAGATCCAGCATGAAGTCAGTTCTTTCCTGTAATATATATATACATACATGTAGGTGGCAAAAAATAGACAAAACTCCTGTGCAGAATTCTAAATAATTTATGTAGAAACTCCATTCTATAGCAGATACACCATAACCCCACTCCTTATATGTGCTTCACACATAATGAATTCCTTCAAAAAGATTGTATAAAAAGGGGAAAATAGAGTAATTTTTCAAAGGATTAGCCAGACATTCACTAGTTTAGCCAATGACCAAGATTAACATCAAAAGTGACAAATTAGGTTGTCAGTACACCGAATATGATTTGGTGAGAATGATATTCTATGCCATTTTTAAATTTTAACTTTGTGGTCTTCCTCCCAAAAACTGGTAACTCCAATCCAATCATGAAAAACACATCAGACAAATACCATTCTTCAAAATATCTGACAGTTACTCCTCAAAACTGTCAAGGTCATCAAAAACAAAGAAAGTTTGAGAAATTGTCATAGCCAAGAGGAATCAGAGGAAACATGATGCAGGCAGAAGGATAGAAATAAAGGGTAGAAATAAAATGAAACCAGAAAACAGACAAATAATAAAACACTAACAAAACCAAAACTTAATTTTTTTGAAGGATAAATAAAATTGACAAGCTCCTAAATAAATCAAAGGGGAAGGAAAAATTAGTATCATGAATAAAAGAGGGATTTTTGCTACTATTCCATCAGACATTAAAAGATGATAAGAAAATAACATGAACACCATTATGCAAATAAATTCAGCAATATAATATGAACACCATTATGGCAACAAATTCTACAATTTAGATGAAATGAAAAATATACTGGAAAAATGTAACACAAAGTTGACATAACAATAATGACAAAATATGAATATTTTATATGTATATTTTAAAATAACATTATCAAAAACCTTCGTACAAATAAAACCAAATAATTTCAAGTGTGATTATATTAAAGATCCAAGAAAGAACAGTACCAATAGTATACAATCTTTTCTCAGAGAATAGAGGAAATAAGCACTGCCCAAATCAATTTATGAAGGTAACATAAACATAAATCATTATGAAGACATTTTAAACAAAATTATGACCAATATCCCTCATGAACATAGACACAAAAATCTTTAACAAATTATTATAAAATTAAGCCAAATAATATATAAAATTATAATACAATGTAAACAATTAGATTTTATCCCAGAACTGCAAGATTGATTTAACAATCAAAAATCAATCTATGTAATTCACTATGTTACCAGAATAAAGAAAAAAGTGGCAATATCAATATATCCAATTGACAGAATACTCATTCATGATAAAATTCTAGTGAAACTGGAATAATAGAAGCATCACCCAAAAATATATCATTAACATTATACTTAATGTGGTGGTGGTTCAGTTACTAAGTCGTGTCCAATTCTTAGGACCCCATGAACTGAAGTCCACCAGGCTCCTCTATCCATTGGATTTCCCAGGCAAGAATACTAGAGTGGGTTGCCCTTTTCTTCTTCAGGGTATCTCTCCGACCCAGGGATCAGACCCATGTCTACTACATTGCAGGTGGATTCTTTGCCACTGAGCCACATAGTTAACAGACTAAATGCTATGCTATGCTAAGTCACTTCAGTCATGTCCGACTCTGTGTGACCCCATAGATGACAGCCCACCAGGCTCCCCTGTCCCTGGGATTCTTCAGGCAAGAACACTGGAGTGGGTTGCCATTTCCTTCTCCAATGCATGAAAGTGAGAAGTGAAAGTGAAGTCGCTCAGTCGTGTCCGACTTAGTGACCCCATGGACTGCAGCCTACCAGGCTCCTCCATCCATGGGACTTTCCAGGCAAGAGTACTGGAGTGGGGTGCCATTGCCTTCTCCAAACAGACTAAATAGTTGCCAGTTAAGTTCAGGAACAAAGGAAGGAAGCTCACTTTCTCTGTTTCTAGTCAACACTGTCTTGGAGGTCCTATCAATGGAACATGTAAAGTATAAGCAATAAACTTTATAAAGTTCACAAATAAGTAAAACTGTTCTTTCTAGATGTCATTTTTGCTTACCCAAACAAACAAATGACAACAAATCTACAAAACAACTGTTAAAACCAGTGAGTAAATTTAAAAAGTTACAGGATAAAGAGCTAATATAAAGAACTGTTTTCCATGTGCATATATTAACCACACAGAAATGTAAAGTGAAACCTTTAAAAAATCCATAGACAACAGAAAAACATAACAAGAAAAACCAAGATCTTTGCACTAAAACTTATAAAATATTGTTGATAGAAATTAAAGAAGGGGGAAATAAAATAACATCTTATAAATGGATTGAAAGACAGTTATTGTTAAAATGTAAATTTTCCACAAGATGGCCTACATTTTCAATGCAGTTTCAATGTAAAACCCTTTAACCTTGCTTTGTGTGTTTTATTCCACAGCACCCAGCATAGTGCTAGGCACACAGCAGGTACTGCAAGGGAGGAAAGAAGGGAAGAGGGGAAAGAAGGAAGAAGTGAAACTGAGCAGGACCTTGTGAAATCCTCCTGGGAACAAAAAGGCTTTCTTGATTTCTCTATTTTTCCTTGCCACTTGAGTTTTTGTAGAATCAGTATGATTCTATTTAAGCTAATACATTTTGCAGGAGCTACCTGAGAAGGAGCAAAGATTAAAACCCAAAATAAAATTTTCTCTCTTTAGGGAGGAGATGGACCTGGTTCTTGTCCAAAACCCTATCCCCTCCTTTACCTTAGCCCATAGTGGCTGTCTTTGAAATTAACTGACCTAATCTTAGATGTTTTTAAGAAACATTTCAGAATGTCTAATGCCTGTAAGAACTCAAGGTTTTGACATCTCCTCCATCTCACAGGTGGAGAAGGGAATTTAATAAGACACCCAGAGCTGAATATTAACCACTGACACTCCTTTCCCCTTTTTGCTTCTCTGTTCTGCCTTCCCCTTTAAAAGCTCTTTGCCTGAGCCTATATGTTAAGGTTCTTTTTTTAATAAATTAGTCCACCATCTTCTTGGTCAGCAGGCTTTCTGGAATAAGGTTGCTTTCCTTACCTCAAGCCTTGTTACCCAACTTATTGGCCTGTCAGGCAATGAGTAGCCAAATCTGTGTTCACTAACAGAAGAAACAGCTCTTTTACTTTGGTCTTTTATCTATTTGAATATTTTTCAGAACCTGACATCAACAACATTTCTATAAGGTTATAAAGCCAGCACAATTTAAAGAAAAAAAAAAGTCCACCTCCCTAAAAGCCAACACTGGGCACTGGGTTCATTCTAAATCCAGTTTAGACCATACTAGCAACTATTTCTGGAGAAGGCAATGGCACCCCACTCCAGTCCTCTTGCCTGGAAAATTTCATGGACGGAGGAGCCTGGTAGGCTGCAGTCCATGGGGTTGTGAAGAGTCAGACATGACTGAATGACTTCACTTTCACTTTTCACTTTCATCATTGGAGAAGGAAATGGCAACCCACTCCAGTGTTCTTGCCTGAAGAATCCCAGGGACAGGGGAGCCTGGTGGGCTGCCGTCTATGGGGTCACACAGAGTCGCACATGACTGAAGCAAAGCAGCAACAGCAACTATTTTGGGCTTCCCAGGTGGTGCTAGTAGTAGAGAATCTGCCTGCAAATGCAGGAGATGCGGATTTGATCTCTGGATCAGGAAGATCCCCTGAAGTAGGAAATGGCAACCCACTCCAGTATTCTTGCATGGAAAATTCCATGGAAAGGGGAGTCTGGGGGGCTACAGTCAATGAGGTCTCACAGTAGGACAGGGCTGAGCACACACACAGCAGCAGCTATTTCACCAGGATTTTCACAAATGCTCCTTTGTGCCTACGTGTGTGAAATTCCTACTGAGAATCTGTTTTAGAGACCCAGCTGAGCCACCACCTTCTCAACATCCCACCCGGGCCACCATCTTCCCAAAACAGTCTTCCAGCAAAATGCTTAAGTGAATGAAGGAGGCTACTTGCTCTGGGTTGAATAACTGTCTTACTTTCAGCCTTCGAACTATAGGTAGTATGTTGGTTTATAATCTTGGAAGTCTCTCTGTGAAACTTGAAACTGTCCCCTGTACCAGGACAGCAAAAAGAGACAGAAGGAAGGGGATGCTGCTGCTGCTGCTGTTGCTGCTGCTAAGTCACTTCAGTCGTGTCCGACTCTGTGTGACCCCATAGACGGCAGCCCACCAGGCTCCCCTGTCCCTGGGATTCTCCAGGCAAGAACACTGCAGACCCCTCCAAATTGGTGGTGACAAGTCTGAAAGCAAGGGAATGTACATGTGAGGCTGGTCTTGAGCAGCTGCGAGACGAGTAGATCTCTGAATCTGTCTGCCAGGATCTTAAACGTTTAAATAGAGGCCCTCAAGGGTTCATTCACGTTCAGATGGTCTCAATAACACATTACTCTCTCAAGGTGAAGTGTCTCCTAGTGCAGGAACAAGAGGCTGAATGTACATTCCAAAGACAGGGCAGGGAATAGAGTCTCTGGAGCACCCCCTGAACAGTCACATCCTCTTGATGACCCCCTCCAACATAGTACCATGACCTACTGTGGATCCCATACTATGCACAACAAGCCAAAGTGAATCCACCTTATGAAACCCTCTTAATCTTCCCAGACAGATCCTCTGTTCTTGGTGTGCTGTATAATGAAGCAGGACCCTATTGGACCTTAGTGGGAAATACCCTCTCCCCCACATCCTCCGGTTTAGCTCCTCTCTCAAGTACTCAGATTACAGTGTCTCACACATTTTTCCTGAATTTTTCAGCTGCTAAAAACCACCACCAAATGGAAGAAATTAACTACTTGATGATCCTGAGCTCCTAGCTACCAGACATCCTGATGTCTGAGGACTGATAACATTAACCGCTCTGTTACCACAGTCAACAAATCAGAGAATTGTGCAGGAGCTGACCACATGCCTTAGAATGCCCCTCCCTCACCTGTGTTTTAACACTTTGCGGAAACCCTTCATGGACTTTGGGTCTTTGAGGCACATGAGTCCTCTGCTCTCCTTGCTTGGCCCTTCGTGTAGCTTGCTCTGCTCCAAACTGATGTTTCAGCATAGTTTGGCCTCACTGTGTGGTGACAGTTGGAGTTAATAAGAAAGAAAGAAAGAATCTAACTCTTTTGTATATTCCTGACCACTGTTATTTGGGAGTTTTACAGGGCTGCCTCAAAATTAGTTACAGCTGAAGCAGAAAACCAAGCAGTCACTGCTTCAGAAGTCAAGAAATAAAGGAGAAAATACTAAAATAATAATACTAATAACAAAAACAACATATTTTATTTATAGCATCCTAACCACACATATACAGAGAAGGTGATGGCATCCCACTCCAGTACTCTTGCCTGGAAAATCCCATGGGCGGAAGAGCCTGGTAGGCTGCAGTCCATGGGGTCGCTAAGAGTCCGACACGACTGAGCGACTTCCCTTTCCCTTTTCACTTTCATGCATTGGAGAAGGAAATGGCAACCCACTCCAGTGTTCTTGCCTGGAGAATCCCAGGGACGGGGGAGCCTGGTGGGCTGCCATCTATGGGGTCGCACAGAGTCGGACACGACTGAAGCGACTTAGCAGCAGCAGGAGCAGCAGCAGCCACACATATAAATGCAAAAAAAAATCGTGAGATAAAAATATTATACTCATCCAAATGAAAAAAGTGAAACTAAGAGGACAGAGAAGTATTTAAATCATAAAATTAGCAATTGGGAGCTAGAAGTAAAACATTAATGTTCCCCTCATTGAACCTCACTTTAAAGATAAAGAAAAAAACCTGACAAATAATAAATATTACTGTATGACTATCTTTGCTAAAGAAAGACTAACAATGATTTTGCTTATAAGAGGGACAGGCTAAACTAGTTCCAAAGGAGATGTTGACCTGAGTTATACTGGTTTTGGGGTGTTTTTTAAAACCCTTCTAGTTTCTGTTTCCTCTTTCAAGGAATAGCCTTTTTTTAGATACTTAAGTAGTTCAACACCTCAGGTCATTCATGGCCCTGCCCAACAAATGTGGGCCTTCCCTGACCAACCACTGCTATTTTACACTTTTGTCACTTTCTATCCCTTTATTTTTTCTTTTATTTTCTTTAGAAAGCTTATCAAATCCTAACAACACCAGAGTTTGTATTTATTTGTCTACTTGTTTGTTTTCTATCTCCCCACTAAATGTAAGTTTATGACTTTGTCTTATTCAGGACTGTATCCCTGGTGGCCTACAATAGTGCCTGGCACAGATTACACTCTCATGATTATATGATGATATAAGAAATAGATGAGTTTTCTGAGCAGCTCACTGTTGTTCAGTCATTCAGTCCTGTCTGACTCTTTTGTGCATGGACTGCAGCACACTGGGTCTCCCTGTCCTTCACCATCTCCCAGAGTTTCCACTAGGAACTTGCTACACTAGATAGAAGGTTTCCACTAGGTTCTGTTCACTGGGCACAGCATGTTGTGTAAGGGAAACGGGCTCAAAACAAGCTCTTCACCTTCAGAGGACCCATTGCCTGGGTACATTGAAGAAGGAAAAAAATATCCTCTATTGACTATTTAACTCTATGGTATATGAGAACATAAAAATATAAATGGTTATAGTATAGATAATAACATATTACCTTATGATACCTTGAAAGGAGATCTGAAAAGCTTTCCACACAAAGTTCTGGAAGAGGTAAAGAAACAGTCCAATCAATACAGAAGGATGGAGAAAGACACTCCAGATAGAGAAAACCATACAAAAAATGGCCTAAGGGATGGGAAGGCAAGGCATGTACAGAGACCATGTCCAATTCCTAAAGGACTGAATATGTAAAGGCAAGTCCTCTAACTGAAATGTTGGTATCAACCTTTGGCAATATTTGAAATCTGTTCACACATATTTGGAATTTGTTTTCTAGGTAATGGGAAGCCATTGATGGTTTTGTCTACTGAAGAAACATTAAACAATTGAGTAGTGTCTTTTTTTTAATATCAGGTAACTTTCTTAGAAATTAGATAAAATAATCTGGTCAATAAATCTGAAAATAAGACTGTGGAGTTTAGGGAACAGATTTTCAGAAAGGTACATAACTGGATTGGAATGAAAACTGACCTTTTCCAGTCCTGTGGCCACTGCTGAGTTTTCCAAATTTGCTGGCATATTGAGTGCAGCACTTTCACAGCATCATCTTTCACGATTTGAAATAGCTCCACTGGAATTCCATCACCTCCACTAGCTTTGTTTGTAGTGATGCTTTCTAAGGCATCACTTGACTTCACATTCCAAGATGTCTGGCTCTAGATTAGTCATCACATCATCATGATTATCTGGGTCATGAAGATCTTTTTTGTACAGTTCTTCCGTGTATTCTTGCCACCTCTTCTTAATATCTTCTGCTTCTGTTAGGTCCAGACCATTTCTGTCCTTTATCGAGCCCATCTTTGCATGAAATGTTCCCTTGGTATCTCTAATTTTCTTGAAGAGATCTCTAGTCTTTCCCATTCTGTTGTTTTCCTCTATTTCTTTGCACTGATTGCTGAGGAAGGCTTTCTTATCTCTTCTTGCTATTCTTTGGAACTCTGCATTCAGATGCTTATATCTTTCCTTTTCTCCTTTGCTTTTCGCCTGTCTTCTTTTCACAGCTATTTGTAAGGCCTCCTCAGACAGCCATTTTGCTTTTTTGCATTTCTTTGCCGTGGGGATGGTCTTGATCCCTGTCTCCTGTACAATGTCACGAACCTCATTCCATAGTTCATCAGGCACTCTATCTATTAGATCTAGACCCTTAAATCTATTTCTCACTTCCACTGTATAATCATAAGGGATTTGATTTAGGTCATATCTGAATGGTCTAGTCATTTTCCCTACTTTCTTCAATTTAAGTCTAAATTTAGCAATAAGAAGTGCATGATCTGAGCCACAGTCAGCTCCCGGTCTTGTCTTTGTTGACTGTATAGAGCTTCTCCATCTTTGGCTGCAAAGAATATAATCAACCTGATTTCAGTGTTGACCATCTGGTGATGTCCATGTGTAGAGTCTTCTCTTGTGTTGTTGGAAGAGGGTGTTTGCTATGACCAGTGCAATTTCTTGACAAAACTCCTCCATAGAACAATGAAACAAAAGTATATACAGGAAAAAATAATAGATTTAATAAGAGCAGTCAATAAAATTATTGGATATAGTATAAATATACAAAATTATTTCCATTCCCTTATAAATTAAGCAAAAATAACCGTAAATATAATTTCACAATTACCATTTACAAGACACAATATAGAGTACCAAATAATCCCATAGAAAATGTACAAACTGTTTAAACATAAAGTACTATTGAAAAAACACTTAATAGATCTAAACAAATAGATATATCAAGTTCAAGGATGAAAATACTCAATAACGTAAATGTGTCTATTATTCCCAAATTAATCTATACATTCAAAAAACTCTAATCAAAGTCCTAACAGAATGTTCATGGAACTTGAGAAGTCAAATTCTACAGATTTATGAAAGAAAAAAGGGCAAAAAAAAGGCCAAGACACTTGAAAAAGACTTCCCCAGATTTTGAGACTAGTAGTGTGGGTTGGGAAAAGGGATGGACAAATTGAAAAAAATAAAAACATGTTTTAGTGTAAAAAAAAAAGTAAACAGATGTGTATATATGAGGAAACTTCATATATAATAGAGAAAACACTGACAGTCAATGGGGGGAAAATAGGCTATTCAATAAATGGTGCTAGAATAACTATGATCTGTATATAAAAAAAACACAGACACATATTTCTACCTCATTCCACAGCTATAAAAAGTCATTTAAAACAAAAATATAAACATTAAACATTTTGGAAGAGTTTTAGAATATATTCATGATGTGATGGGGAAGAATCCTTAAATACCCAAAGTGTAAAACCCATGAAAGAAAAGATTGATCAATCCATCTTACAATTAAAGTATTCTGGCCTCAAAGGACATAACTGGAGGCAGTTTAGGTTATGGCAGGGTGAAGCAGCTCTTCAAAAATAAATATAACGCTGGACAAAATTCTCAAAACCATTCACTTCAAGGCTTGGGAAATTAACCAAAGGTAGATAATGAGTTGAAAAGCATTTATTCTTGAAATATGCTGGCTATTTTGGAGTGAACAATAGGGATGTGTGGTCTTCTCCTATTTCTTGCCACAGCTTTGTTGGTAAGAATTTTAGTTTGGCCCATGCCGGGCTAGTGAAAAACCAGCAGCTTTGCTGCCAGAGGAATCCAGCTGAATTCTGAGGGAAATAAATGGGGGAAAGCCCACAACCGCTTGCTAGTTCAAGACTGCAACCTTAGATGTGGTGAGAAGTAGATCAGGCAGGAACTTAATGGACAGATCCAGGAAAACAGGAAGCCACACATGAGCTAAGATGAACGTCCCACACATACCTGCATGACTGCAAAACTATATGTGCAAATAAGATCTGAGAAAGGCTGGAGATAAATTCTAAGACCTGAGAACTGGCCACTTGTGTAAATGATTTCTCAATTCGCACACAGATCAATCAGCACCGGGCAAAAGCCTTTCCCAGACAAGCACAGTCCCTGCCCACTCAGTAGCTGGCCACTAAGCTATGCAGACATGGAAGCAGGGGCAGGGCAGGGCAGGGCAGGGCAGGGCGGGCCCCTCTAGGAAGCCAGAGGCTTCCACAGTAGCTCAGCAGTGCAGAATCTACCTGCAAGGCAGGAGATGCGGCTTTGATCTCTGGATGGGTAAAATTCCCTAGAGAAGGAAATGGCAACCCATTCCAATATTCTTGCCTGGGGAATCCCATGGACAGAGGAGCCTGGCGGGCTACAGTCCACAGGTCTCAATGAGTCCGACACGACTGAGCATGCATGCACCCATACCAGGAAGCCAGAATAAAATTATAGCAAATTTTAAAAATTTGGTAAATGCCAGGTGACTACACGTCTTAGGGAAAATAGTTCCTCCACATCCTCACCAACACTTGGTATTGTTAATCTTCTTGATTATAGCCATTCTAGTGGGTATTAGTGTGATGTCATTGTGCCCTTAATAAACATTTTATTATTGACTGATAATGCTGGGCATGTTTTCATGTTCTTATTAACCATTCACATGTCTTCTTTAGTGAGATGTCTATTCAAATCATTCACCCATTAAAAAAATATATACACTGCTAGGGATGAAAAATGGTTTGACCATTTTGTAAAATAGTTTGGTAGTTTCTTACAAAGTTACACATAGAAAAACATACAAGTCAGCAATTCCACTCTGAATAGCTACCCAAAAGACATCAAAATATATACGGACCCCAAAATTTGTACACAAATGTTCATAACAACATTATTCATAATGAAAGCTGGGAACAATTCAACTGATGGGTGGGGATAAACAAAAGGTGGTATAGCCATACAATGGAATGTTATCCACCAAAAAACAGAGAAAAAACTACTGTTACCTGCAACATCCTGGGCAAACTTCTAAAATATTATACTGGATAAAAAAGCGAGCGACAAAAACTATGTATCATATACTTCCGCTTATATGACAACTTTAGTAAAAGCTAAACTAGAAATACAGTGCAAACCTGTGGAAGGTAAGATTGACTGAAAGTGCACAAAATGTTACTCTTGAGGGTGATGAAAATGTCCTAAAATTGGATTGTAGCAATAGTTGCCTAATCATAAATTTACTAAAACAAATCAATCAGTATTTATGATAAGCAAATATTGTGGTATACAAAGTATACTTCAACAGAGTTTGTTTTGTGTGTTTTTTTTTAGGTAATCATTGAAAAATAAGTCAAGTTACAGATTGAGAGAAGATATTTGAAATTTATATAATCATAGAAGGATTAGAATTAAGAATATATATCCATTCCTTTGTTGATGAACAGTTAAATTGTTTCCATGTCTTGGCTACTGTAAACAGTGCTAAATGTCCATTGACAGAGGAACAGATAAAAAAAGGTGTGGTACATATAAACAATGGAATGTTACTCAGCTATTAAAAGAATGAAATAATGCCATTTGTAGCAGAATGGATGGACCCAGAGATTGTCTCACTGAGTGAAGTCAGAGAAGGAGAAAAAGCATATGACATCCCTTATATGTGGAATTTAAAAATAAATGATACAAATAAACTTACAAAAGAGAAATAGACTCACAGACTTAGAAAATGATCCTCTGGTTGTCAGGGGAAAGGATGGGGGAAAAGGATAGTTAGGGAGTCTGAGATGGACAGGTACGGACTGCTATATATAAAATGGTAAACAGCAAGGACCTAGTGTATGGCACATGGAACTCTGCTTAGTTATGTGGCAGCCAGGATGGGAGGGGAGTTGGGGAAGAATGGATACATGTATATATGTGGCTGAGTCCCTTGCTGTTCATCTGACGCTATCACAACATTGTTAATTGGCTGTACCTGATGGAAACAGTGTCAGACTTTATTTTGGGGGGGCTCCAAATCACTGCAGATGGTGACTGCAGCCATTTTAAATTGTTTCCATGTCTTGGCTACTGTAAACAGTGCTAAATGTCCATTGACAGAGGAACAGATAAAAAAAGGTGTGGTACATATAAACAATGGAATGTTACTCAGCTATTAAAAGAATGAAATAATGCCATTTGTAGCAGAATGGATGGACCCAGAGATTGTCTCACTGAGTGAAGTCAGAGAAGGAGAAAAAGCATATGACATCCCTTATATGTGGAATTTAAAAATAAATGATACAAATAAACTTACAAAAGAGAAATAGACTCACAGACTTAGAAAATGATCCTCTGGTTGTCAGGGGAAAGGATGGGGGAAAAGGATAGTTAGGGAGTCTGAGATGGACAGGTACGGACTGCTATATATAAAATGGATAAACAGCAAGGACCTAGTGTATGGCACATGGAACTCTGCTTAGTTATGTGGCAGCCAGGATGGGAGGGGAGTTGGGGAAGAATGGATACATGTATATATGTGGCTGAGTCCCTTGCTGTTCATCTGACGCTATCACAACATTGTTAATTGGCTGTACCTGATGGAAACAGTGTCAGACTTTATTTTGGGGGGGCTCCAAATCACTGCAGATGGTGACTGCAGCCATTAAATTAAAAGACGCTTACTCTTTGGAAGAAAAGTTATGACCAACCTAGATAGCATATTCAAAAGCAGAGACATTACTTTGCCGACTAAGGTCCGTCTAGTCAAGGCTATGGTTTTTCCAGTGGTCATGTATGGATGTGAGAGTTGGACTGTGAAGAAAACTGAGTGCTGAAGAATTGATGCTTTTGAACTGTGGTGTTGGAGAGGACTCTTGAGAGTCCCTTGGACTGCAAGGAGATCCAACCAGTCCATTCTAAAGGAGATCAGTCCTGGGTGTTCTTTGGAAGGACTGATGCTAAAGCTGAAACTCCAGTACTCTGGCCACCTCATGCGAAGAGTTGACTCATTGGAAAAGATTCTGATGCTGGAAGGGATTGGGGGCAGGAGGAGAAGGGGACGACAGAGGATGAGATGGATGGATGGCATCACGGACTCGATGGACGTGAGTTTGAGTGAACTCCGGGAGTTGGTGACGGACAGGGAGGCCTGGCGTGCTGCGAGTCATGGGGTCGCAAAGAGTCAGACACGACTGAGCGGCTGCGGCTGAACTGAACTGAAACAAAGTAAAAAGTTTAAAAAAGAATATATATGTTTGTGCTGCTGCTGCTGCTGCTAAGTCGCTTCAGTCGTGTCCGGCTCTGTGCGACCCCATAGACAGCAGCCGACCAGGCTCCGCCGTCCCTGGGATTCTCCAGGCAAGAACACTGGAGTGGGTTGCCATTTCCTTCTCCAATCATGAAAGTGAAAAGTGAAAGTGAAGTCGCTCAGTCGTGTCCAACCCTTCGCAACCCCGTGGACTGCAGCCTACCAGGCTCCTCCTCGTCCATGGGATTTTCCAGGCAAGAGTACTGGAGTGGGGTGCCATTGCCTTGAGTGAGTATATAGAGACCCACAGAGAAAACAAACTTCTGGTTACCAAAGGGGAAAGGGAGTGGGAAGGGATAAATTAAGAGTTTAGGATTAACATATACACATTAATGGGCTTCCCTGGTAGCTTAGACAGTAAAGAATCTGCTTGCAATACAGAAGAACCAGGTTCAATCCCTGGGTTGGGAAGATCCCCTTGGAGAAGGAAATGACTTCCCACTCCAGTATTCTTTCCTGGAGAATTCCATGAACAGAGGAGCCTGGAGGGCTACAGTCCAAGGGGTTGCAAAGAATTGGACATGACTGAGTGACTAATACTATTTTACTTTTTTATACACATTAACATATAAAAAATATCAATAGATAACTGACAAGGACCTACCATATAGTACAGAGAACTATACTCAATATTTTATAGTAACTACAAGGGGAAATAATATAAAAATTATATATATATACATATCATATATATATGTGTGATATATATATAACTAAATCACTGTGCTGTACCTGAGACTAATACACTATTATAAATCAATTATACTTCAATTTAAAATTTTAAAATTAAAAAAAGTAAAGAAGATTAAAAAATTTGTGAGTGAATATATATGTATATATATGCATGCATATTTAATTACATGTATATGGATTCTTACAAATCAACTAGAAATAGAAAACACAATTTTGTAACAGAGTAGGTGGAAAAATTATCAACAGGTAATTCACAAAGAAAACCTGAATAGGCAACAATAAACATCTAAAAGACAATCAATGTCACTGTAATGAAGAAAATATAAATTTAAACTACAATAAAGTACCAAGCGTTGCCAGGGAAAGAAACTTAATTTTGATCACTCCAAATGTTGGCAAGAATATGGAGTAACAAGAATTCTTAAACACTGCTGGGAAGATTATAAATAAGGAAATCACTACGGAGAGCAATGTGATATGGCTCACAGTGCTGAAGATGTACACTTTTCATGACTCAGCTATTGCATTTCTACACACACACACATGAAATTTTCACATGTATTCCATGAGAATAAATAAGTAAGAACATTCATAATAATAGCTGCTTTTGGTGTCAGAGACCTGGATTAAATCTTAAATAAACCATTCACCCTCTGAGTAGCCGTAGGCAAAAGGTCTTTTCATCTCTCTTAGCTTTAATTTTTCCAGTATTAAAATGGGGGCAACTATACATGCCCACCAGAAGTATTGTGCAGATTGAAAGAAACAAAGGCTTATGAAGAATACAGCAGAACATTTGACACATACTAAAACTCATGTATATTATTACTCATGTCTCCATGCACTAAATGGATTTTCACATCCTAAACTGATTGGAGGGATGTTCTTTGATTTTAAGTGAAGCAGGAGCCTAGAGTGAAAGCAAGTGTGCTTCTTCAAAATGCTGAAGCTCCATTACCTATCTTGGGTGCTTCTAAAAAGTGCACCTTGCCACACATCCTAGAGAAAAAGTATGTCATAGAAGGATGGAGCCAGAGACTCTGAAATAGTTACAAGCATAGGGAATCCTTGATTATAGCCTTCTCAACACCTGGATCTCAATATGAGTTATAAATAATTATTCTTGGCTTAAAGTAGCATCTGTGTTATATTCAAATGGGTCCAGGCAGGTTTAAAGGGTAAATGTGTTTATATATATTCAATGAGACATACTGATGCCTGGTCCTTCAAAACTTGTAAGACCATCTTATCAATTATGTTATGAAGGTCAGGGTAAATATCTTTAGTTCAGTCAGTCAGTTCAGTCGCTCAGTCGTGTCCCACTCTTTGCAACCCCTCTTTGCACATCAGGTGCTGTCCACCACCAACTCCTGGAGCTTCCTCAAATTCATGTGCATCAAGTCAGTGATGCCATCCAACCATCTCGTCCTCTGTTGTCTCCTTCTCCTCCCGCCTTCAATCTTTCCCAGCATCAGGGTCTTTTCCAATGAGGCAGTTCTTCACATTAGGTGGCCAAAGTATTGGAGTTTCAGCTTTAGCATGTGTCCTTCCAAAGAACACCCAGGACTGATCTCCTTTTGGATGGACAGGTTGGATCTCCTTGCAGGCCAAGAGACTTTCAAGAGTCTTCTCCAACACCACAGTTCAAAAGCATCAATTCTTCAGTGCTCAGTTTTCTTCACAGTCCAACTCTCACATCCATACATGACCACTGGAAAAACCATAGCCTTGACTAGATGCACCTTTGTTGGCAAAGTAATGTCTCTGCTTTTTAATATGCTGTCTAGGTTGCTCATAGTTTTTCTTCCAAGGAGCAAGTGTCTTTTAATTTCATGGATGCAGTCACCATCTGCAGTGATTCTGGAGCCCAAGAAAATAAAGTCTCTCAGTATTTCCATTGTTTCCCCATCTATTTGCCATGAAGTGATGGGACCAGATGCCACAATCTTAGTTTTCTGAATGTCGAGTTTTAAGCCAACTTTTCACTCTGCTCTTCACTTTCATCAAGCAGCTCTTTAGTTCTTCACTTTCTGCCATAAGGGTGATGTCATCTGCATATCTGAGGTTATTGATATTTCTCTCAACAATCTTGATTCCAGCTTGTGCTTCATCCAGCCCAGCATTTTGCATGATGTACTCTGCATATAAGTTAAATAAGCAGGGTGAACATTATACAGCCTTGACATCCTCCTTTTCCTATTTGGAAACAGTCTGTTGTTCCATGTTCAGTTCTAACTGTTGCTTCCTGACCTGCATACAGATTTCTCAGGAGGCAGGTCAGATGGTCTGGTATTACCATCTCTTTAATAATTTTTCACAGTTTGTTGTGACTTACATAGTCAAAGTCTTTAGTGTAGTCAATAAATCAGAAGTAGATGTTTTTCTGAAAGTTTCTTGCTTTTTTGATGATCCAATGGATGTTGGCAATTTGATCTTTGGTTCCTCTGCCTTTTCTAAATCCAGCTTGAACATCTGGAAGTTCATGGTTCACATAATGTTGAAGCCTGGCTTGGAGAATTTTGAGCATTATTTTGCTAGTGTGTGAGATGAGTGCAATTGTGTAGTAGTAAATATCTTGGCCGTTTCTAAATTTTGCAAAGGTGCTCATGGCAGATAAGGTTAAAATGTGGCTTATTTCTGAGTAGGATGGGATATCCTATTACAATGGATGTCAGGCTGAAAATTTGATTGGTTTGGGTGAGCATAATTTTAAAAGAATTGTCTAAATGGACATTCCAGAATTGAGATCTATCTACCAGGGGGCTTCCCTTGTGGCTCAGCTGGTAAAGAATCTGCCTGCAATGCAGGAGACTTGGGTTCTGTCCTCAGGTTGGGAAGATCCCCTGGCAAAGGGAAAGGCTACCCACTCCAGTTTTCTGGCCTGGAGAATTACATGGACTGTATAGTTCAAGAGGTTGCAAAGAGTTGGACATGGCTGAGAGACTTTCATTTTCACTTTCAGAGCCAGCAGGAACTTTGCATGGAGCAGAAAGCCTGGATGGGGAAGGGAGGATCTATCTCTAATCCTGGCTTGGCCCCTAGCTTGCCATACTAATCTATGAAGTCCCTTCCCAGCTTCCAAAGGCTCCACAGACTCCATGATCCACCTGTTCAAGATCTGAGATTCTCAGGTTCATCATCTCTTTCTCAAAGCCTGGTTGTAGAAGTTATCTTCCTCTCGGTCTATTAACATGCCTTGTGAACAGAGAAATCTGTATTGAACACAGGAGAGAGAACTGGGCAAAAATGATGTATGGGAGACAGGGAATGAAAAGAGGAATAAGAAGATTCATACAAATCATAAATGCATAAAAACTGAGATGTATTTTAAATGGCATTAGAGTGGATACATTAAATCAAAATCAGGCCTTCCCAGGTTTATGGAAGTATAAAGGTTGGATACCTACTCTATCAAGATTGCTGGGAGAAATATCAATAACCTCAGATATGCAGATGACACCACCTTTATGGCAGAAAGTGAAGAGGAGCTAAAAAGCCTCTTGTTGAAAGTGAGAGAGGAGAGTGAAAAAGTTGGCTTAAAGCTCAACATTCAGAAAACAAAGATCATGGCATCTGGCCCCATCACTTCATGGGAAATAGATGGGGAAACAGTAGAAACAGTGTCAGACTTTGTTTTTTGGGGCTCCAAAGTCACTGAAGATGGTGACTGCAGCCATGAAATTAAAAGACGCTTACTCCTTGGAAGAAAAGTTATGACCAAGATAGTATATTCAAAAGCAGAGACATTACTTTGCCGACTAAGGTCCGTCTAGTCAAGGCTATGGTTTTTCCTGTGGTCATGTATGGATGTGAGAGTTGGACTGTGAAAAAGGCTGAGCGCAGAAGAATTGATGCTTTTGAACTGTGGTGTTGGAGAAGACTCTTGAGAGTCCCTTGCACTTCAAGGAGATCCAACCAGTCCATTCTGAAGGAGATCAGCCCTGGGATTTCTTTGGAAGGAATGATGCTAAAGCTGAAGCTCCAGTACTTTGGTCACCTCATGCGAAGAGTTGACTCATTGGAAAAGACCCTGATGCTGGGAGGGATTGGGGGCAGGAGGAGAAGGGGACGACAGAGGATGAGATGGCTGGATGGCATCATGGAGTCAATGGACGTGAGCCTGAGTGAACTCCGGAAGTTGGTGATGGACAGGGAGGCCTGGCGTGCTGCGGTTCATGGGGTCGCAAAGAGTCGGACACGACTGTGCGACTGAACTGAACTGAACCTACTCTATAGTCTTAGCTCTTGAACTAGCTGTGTGACTTTGAATCACTCAGTTCCCTTCTTAGTCTGTATTTTCTTCTCTAATATAACAAGATGTTGAGGTCAGATGATTTCTGAGCAAAATAGTTTGATGAATTAAAGTAAGGGTGAATAGGATGTAATGAATGTCTAAACCTTGCCATGGTTAGAAGTGGGCAGGGGTTCCATCCGCGAGCCTCCCTGTTCTGCTGAGAGTGTGCCCTGTCAGACTTCCCAGACTCTGCTGGCATAACCAAAAGGCTGCTGGGAATTCCTCTGCCCTGCCTTGTTCCGAAAAGAACTCCCAGGAGATTGAGGGGATGGAGGAGGGTGCCAGTTTAAAGCAGGTCTGATACGATCCAGGACCTGATGGGGTTTCAGCTGCCTGCTTCTCTGGCAATTTGCAGAGAAATTAAGGAGATTTTTTTTTTTTTTTTGGTAGAGGTTAAAGGTTCAAGTCCTAGGGAGGGGACGCTGTTGCTCAGAAAGAAACACAAAGACAAGATTCATCTTGCTCAAGAATTATAAATAGAACAGTCAGATTAGATTCGGCCGAGGAATGGGGGCACCACGAAGGAGCCAAGTTCTCTCCGAATAAAGAGGCAAGGCTCCAAAGACTCCCAAAGCAGGCTTTCAAAAAGGAGGGAAAAAAGAAAAGAAAAGATGAGAAAGAAGAAAACTTCAAAAAATGGGGCTTTTCTTCTAGCCCGCAACTTCTTTTCAGGCAAGAAGACAAAATCATCAGTTCCTGACAGAGAGATTAAAAGTAAATTATCAGCCCATAAGGAGTCATTCACTGTAAAAGGAATGAAAATAGTTTACTGCTCTACGGAAAATGCAGGCTGCTTCCAAACTTTAGGTTAAAATCTTGGCAAAAGGAGCTTGGCCTCTCTATGATTCTGTCTCAGAGATGTTTATCCAGCGGATGGAGATACTGAGATGGGCCTGGTCCTCAGGTTTATTTTTTGTTCTGCATAAGGTTTCCATCAGATACAGTCTGGAAACTGGTGCAAGCCAGGAGGCTGCTGGAGGAAAGCCCTAACTTAGCTGCATCAGGCCCTGCTTACACCAGGACTCTGCTTGGTGAGAGCAAATAGGACTGCAGAGACCAAGAAGGAAGCAGCAACTAGAGGTGGTGGAGGGCATTTGGAGCTGGTTCCAAATCGGGAAAGGAGTATGTCAAGGCTGTATATTGTCACCCTGCTTATTTAACTTATATGCAGAGTACATCATGTGAAATGCCAGGCTGGATGAAGCACAAGCTGGAATCAAGATTGCTGGGAGAAATATCAATAGCCTCAGATATGCAGATGATACCACCCTTATGGCAGAAAGTGAAGAAGAACTAAAGAACCTCTTGATGAAAGTCAAAGAGGAGAGTGAAAAGTTGGCCTAAAACTCAACATTCGAAAAACGAAGATCATGGTTTCTGGTCCCATCACTTCATGGCAAATAGATGGGGAAACAGTGAGGCTTTATTGTCTTGGCCTCCAAAATCACTGCAGATGGTGACTGCAGCCATGAAATTAAAAGATACTTGCTCCTTGGAAGAAAAGCTATGACAAACCTAGACAGCATATTAAAAAGCAGAGACATTACTTTGCCAACAAAGTCCATCTAGTCAAAGCTATGGTTTTTCCAGTAGTCATGTATGGATGTGAGAGCTGGACTATAAAGAAAGCTGAGTGCCAAAGATTTGATGCTTTTGAACTGTGGTGTTGGAGAAGACTCTTGAGAGTCCCTTGGCCTGCAAGGAGATCCAACCAGTCCATCCTAAAGGAAATCAGTCCTGAATATTCATTGGAAGGACAGATGCTGAAGCTGAAACTCCAATACTTTGGCTACCTGATGTGAAGAACTGCTGCACTGGAAAAGACCCTGATGCTGGGAAAGATTAAAGGTGGGAGGAAAAGGGGATGACAGAGGATGAGATGGTTGGATGGCATCACTGACTTGATGCACATGAGTTTGAGTAAGCTCTAGGAGTTGGTGATGATAAGACAGGGAAGCCTGGCATGCTGCAGTTCATGGGGTTGCAGAGTGGGACACTGCTGAGCAACTGGAGGGCATGTTGTTGTTTAGTCACTACGTCTAGTCTGACTCTGTGAGCCCAGGCCCCTCTGTCCATGGGATTTCCCAAGCAAGAATACTGGAATGGGTTGCCATTTCCTATTCTAGGGGATCTTCCTGATCCAGGGATAAAACCTGTGTCTCCTCTTTTGTAAGCAGATTCTTTTACCAATGAGCCAGCCAGAGAGCCTGGTGATTACATAGTGGCTCCCAACTCAAAAGACCATCTTTCAAGGTCCACTTCTAGCATTAAATGCCATATGGTCTTAGACAAGTCACTCAACCTCTTTGAGCTACAGGTTCCCCATGTGTTCATCAGTGAGTCTGGCTTCCACCTATAACTCAGTTGTTTGAAATAAGTAATATAAAATATAAGCTCTGTAGAAATGCCATCAGTAGTCTAGAGGAAAACAGATCCCTTCAAGGGACTGTACGGGCTTCCTACAGAGCCACAGGTAATATGGGCTGCTCAGTCATATTATAAATTTCATGTTCTTCTCACAATGTCACCTAAATAAATACTGCCAGTCTCTCCTCTTCTAAAGAGACATCCACAGAGACAGTGAAACATAGAGATGATTAAGAGCATGGGTTTTGGGTTAAGACAAGCTAGAACTTGAATCTCTCTTATCTCAATCATTAGGTACATAACACTGAAAAAGTTTTCTTAAACTATCTGTATATCCATTTACTTCACTGGAAAATGGAAATAATGCTGGCCTCCAAGGTTTGCTACAAGGATTCATAAAAAGTAAGAATGTATGCAGACCCCGTAGCACGTGTTCAATAAAATGTGGTAGGGTTTTGAATCATCACTATCATAGTCACCAATTTTACTATCTCTGAACTAAATCAGGACGAGTTCTCCTCAAAGTTGGAAAATGCACATTTCCAGATTTCAAAACTTACTACTGACAAATTTGACAACTTAGATGAACTAGATCAGTTCTTTGAGAAACAAAAGCAACCATAACTCACCTAATATGAAATAGATAATTTAAATATCCCTTTGTTTTTCCAGTAGTCATGTATGGATAAAGAAAACTGAGCACCAAAGAATTGATGCTTTTGAACTGTGGTGCTGGAGAAGACTTTTGAGAGTCCCTTGGACTGCAAGGAGATCCAACCGGTCCATCCTAAAGGAAATCAGTCCTGAATATTCATTGGAAGGACTGATGTTGAACCCTAAACTCCAATACTTTGGCCACCTGATGCGAAGAGCTGACTCATTTGAAAAGACCCTGATGCTGGGAAAGATTGAGGGCAGAAGAAGGGGACAACAGAGGATGAGATGGTTGGATGGCATCACTAACTCAATGGACATGAGTTTGAGTAAACTCCAGTAGTTGGTGATGGACAGGGAGGTCCATGTGTGCTGAGGTCCATGGGGTCACGAAGAGTTGGACATGACTGAGCGACTGAACTGAACTGAACTGATAATATAAGGAAATTGAATTTATAAGAAAATATCCACAAATAAATCTGGCCCCAAGGAGCTTCACTAAAGAATTCTACCAAACATTTAAAGAAGAATTAACATCAATTCTACACAATCTCTTCCAGAAAATATAATAAGAGAAAACATTGTGCAATTTATTTTGTGAAGCTAATATTTCCCTGCTTCCAAACTCAAAGACAGTACAAGAAACCCCAAATCTGAATACCTATCAAGAATATAAGTGTATAATAGATTCTTTTTGCTGTATACCTGAAACACATCATAAATCAACTATGCCCAATAAAATTTTTTAGAAAGAATATGGACACAAAAATTCTTTAAAGTATTAAATATAATTCAGAAATCATAAAAAGAATTAAACACATGGGCCAAGTGGAATTTATTCCAGAGATTCTAGGTCAGTTCAATTTTCAAATTATCAATCCATGCAATTCATCATGTTCATGGGATAAAGCAGTAAAATCACATGATCCTATCAATCAGTCAATAAATAGCAGTTGCTAAAATTTAATATCCATTCATAATTTTTAAATAGGGTTAAGAGAACTTTAGAAAATTGATAAAGACCATCTACAACAAATCTATGACTAATATTACATTAAATAGAGAAAGACAGCTCTTTTCTCCTAAGATTAAATTAAGTAACGATATCTACTCTCTAGGCTTAATCAACATAGTGCTGGAAGTTCTGAATAATATAGTAGGTGAGAAAAGGAAATAAAGGCATACAAATTGGAAAGGAAAAAGTAAAACTATCCCTATTTGTAGATGGCATGCTTGTCTGTACAGGAAATCTCAAGAGATCTATTGGAAAAAACTCCTAGAAAAAATAAGTAAGTTCAGCAACATTGCAGAGTACAAGATAAACTTAAATTTATATATATATATAAAACATATTAATTTATTTTTATGTTTCTATAGCAATGAATACATGGGCACTGAAATTACAGTACCATTTCAATCACTAAAAAAAGAATTAAATACTTGTGGGTAAATCTAACAAAACATGTCAGTACTTATACCCTAACAAGCACAAAACAATGATGGAAGAAATAAAATAAAATCTAAATAAATGAAGTGATATATGGTATTCATGGATTAGAAGACTTTAACATAGTGAAAGCCATCATTTCTTCCCAACTTTGTGTAGAGATTTGATGCAGATCCTACCAAAACTATAGAAAGCTTTTAAAAATATAGACAAGATTATTCTAAAATGTATACGAAAAGGCAAACTAAAATAGCTAAAACAGCTTTGAAAAGGGGGAATAAAGTGAACTCAGTCTACCTGATTTCAAAACTTTTTATACAGCTACAGTAATCAAAACTGTGGTACTGGCAGAAATCAAAACTATCTGGTACTGGCAGAGGAATAAACACAAATATCAATGGAATAAAGAAACCAGAAACAGACTTACATGGGTATGCTCAGCTGAGTTTTGATAAAAGTACAAAAGCAATTCCATAGTGGAAAGACTGGCTTTTCAATAAACAATGTTGAAACAATTGGACATCTACAGGCAAGAAAGAGGAGACGAGGAGGAAGTGGAGGAGTTAAAGAAGGAGCGGGCAGGGGGAGGAGGAGAGCCTGACCTAAGTCTTACTCTTTAAACAAAAATTAAGTCAAAATGGATCACAGACTGAAACATAAAAAACAAAATTATAATTAAAAAAAATAGGAGAACATCTTTAGGACCTAGGGCTAGACAAAGAGACCCCAGACTTGAAACCAAAAGTACAATCCATGAAAGGAAAATTTGATAATTCCACAAATATTCACTGAAACTTTAGTAATAAGAGTGTAACACTGGAAACAACCCCGGTTTCCTTCAACAGGTAAATGGTTAAACAACTTAGGGTACATTCATTCCCTGGAATACTACCTAACAACAAAAAACAATAAATTATTAATACACACAAAAACATGAATGAAATTCCAGAGCATTACCTATTGTAGGACTCCGTGTATATAAAATTCTTAATATGACAAAATTATAGAAATGGAGAATAGATCAATGGCGGCCAGAGGTTAGGAAGGGTAAAAGTGGGAGGATAGTGAGTGTTACTATACAAGGGCAGCATGAGAGACCCTTGGGATGATGGAACCTTGACTGCATCAACACCAGTATCCTGTGATATTGCACTAGTTTGTCCTGCAAGATGTTACTACTGGGAGAAAATGGACCAGGGTTATGTGGGATCACTCTGTGTTATTTCTTGCAACTGGATGTGAATCTACAATTACCTGAAAATTAAAAGTTTCATTTTTTTCAAAGTAAGTAATTTTAGAAAATTTGGACTATACACACACACACACACACACATATGTACACACCATGGTGAAAGTGCATGTTTACTGCATGGTATTAAAGAAAACGGGCTTCCCTGAAGGCTCAGAGATAAAGAATCTACCTGCAATGCAGGAGACTCAGGTTCGATCCCTGGGTCAGAGAGATGCCCTAGAAAAGGAAATGGCAACCCACTCAAGTATTCTTGCCTGGGGAAATCCGAAGGACAGAAGAGCCTGACGGGCTGCAGTCTATGGTGTCACAAAGAGTCAGGCATGACTTAGCAACTAAACAACAACAAAATATGTGTGTATATGCGTAGAAAAATAATAAAAAGTATGCACATTGCCGCCACTCAGAGATAACCACTTAATTCTTTTTTCTTAAATAATTTTGATAGTTTTTCACCCTTTTTTTCCTTCCGTTTCTTTGGCTGTACTGGGTCTTAGTTGCAGCACACAGGTCCAACTACAAAGTTATATGCAGATTTTTTTCATGTCCCAACCTCCATGTTGTTTAAGGGTCAACTGTATACACATTGATAAGGCAATCCAAAAGGCAGCAGCTTCCAGACGCCAGAATAACCAGTGTTTTAGTTTGAGCTACCCTACTCCAGTACTCTTGCCTGGAAAATCCCATGGACAGAGGAGCCTGGTAGGCTGCAGTCCATGGGATCGCTAAGAGTCGGACACGACTGAGCGACTTCACTTTCACTTTTCACTTTCCTGCATTGGAGAAGGAAATGGCAACCCACTCCAGTGTTCTGCCTGGAGAATCCCAGGGATGGGGGAGCCTGGTGGGCTGCTGTCTATGGGGTCGCACAGAGTCGGACACGACTGAAGCGACTTAGCCGCATGTCCAATGCCCCAGCTCCTGGCAGTCAGGCAGGAGGAGTTCCCTCTTACTCATGGGAGGGCCAGTCCTTTGTTCTATTCAGGTCTTCAGCTGTTTGGAAAGACACTTACTCCTTGGAAGAAAAGCTATGACAAACCTAGAGAGCGTATTAAAAAGCAGAGATATCACTTTACTTAGACAAAGGTCCATATAGTCAAAGCTATCATTTTTCCAGTAGTTAGATACAGATGTGATGTTTGGACCACAAAGAAGGCTGAGCGCTGAAGAATTGATGCCTTTGAACTGTGGTGCTGAAGAAGACTCTTGAGTCCCTGGCACAGCAAGGAGATCAAACCAGTCAATCCTAAAGGAGATCAGTCCTGAATAATCACTGGAAGGACTGACGCTGAAGCTCCAATACTTTGGCCACCCAATGTGAAGAGCTGATTCATTGGAAAAGACCTGACTTGGTCTCATGATTCAAATGTTAATCTCATCTAGAAACACCCTCATCGACACACCCAGAATAACATCTGACTGGGTCTACTCAAACTGACACATAAAATTAACCATCACATGGCCTGATGCCATGCTCTGTCCCACCAGTGAATTCCTAACCCTGTTCTCCCAACTCTGGCCAATTTCCTGAGCAGTTTCTCATCTAAATACAGATAAGACCAAATTCGGGTTTATTTATAAGAGCCAGCGAGATCACGGCCGTGAGTCTGTGGACCTTGGCTGTAGTATTTTTCAGCCAAATATCCTACATCTGGAATATATCTCAAGAGAGTTATTACTAAGTGGTAGTACCAGGGAGGGTGAAATACCACACAGGGAATGGGGCGTTGGTTTTGTGATGTATGAGTGATGTGGAGCAGCAGGAAGTCACAGTGGGGTTGCCCATGCACACACACGCGCGCGCGCACACACACACACACACACACACACACACAGGACCTTGTGAGCTGTCATGCTGGTTGTTTGCCCACTTGTTTGGTAATGAACAACTCAGTCCTGGTGTTGCAGACCAATCCCGGGACATTCTAAACGGACCTATTCTGCAGAAAACTGCCACCCTCCTTGCCACCATTCTGTACCTCAACTCCTTCAACTATAAAATGGGCATCTCTGGTTTGTCTTTGGTTCACAGATGTGTTAAGAAGTGTAGTAATGTCTCTACAGTGCTTCAGCTCCTTACCAGAAAACTGTATAAATAAATCAAAGGCCATTGCGTAAGAAATAATTTCTAGCTCATTAATCACCCAGATCCTTATGAGACTCTCTGTAAATATTTAATAAAAGTAGACAAGTGGTTGGCAACTTATGAGGATTCAGCTTGCAACAGACTGCTGAAAGAAAAGAACTCATAGAAAACCAAGACTCAGATGGAACACCTGATAAAAGGATTCTATTTTGGCCATTCAGTTCCACTAGGCTACAAAACAATTCCCAATAGCATATTTTCCAACACACACTCATCTATTCTATGGCCCAGCAATTCCACTCCTGGCATTCACCCAAAATAAATAAAAACATGTGTCCAAAATTAAAAATTACAAAAATATATTAGCAGCCTTACTCATAGTACCCAAACTCTAGAAACAACCTAAATGTCAATTAACAGGTGAATGGACTAAACAGATCGTGGTATATTCACACAACAGCAAGAGTTCATAGAAATATAACAGAACTACACAATAATACGGGCTTCCCTGGCAGCTCAGTGGTAAAGAATCCACCTGCAATGCAGGAGCGTGCCCGCATGCTAAGCCGCTTCAGTCGTGTCCAACTCTTTGCAACCACATGGACTGTAGCCTGCCAGGCTACTCTGTCCATGGGACTCTCCAGGCGAGAATACTGGAGTGGGTCACCATGCCCTCCTCCAGGGGATCTTCCCTACCACAGGGATTGAACCCACATCTCTTATGTCTCCTACACTGGCAAGTGGGTTCCTCTACCACGAGTGCCACCTCAGAGCCTGCAATGCAGGAGACACGGGTTCAATCCCTGGGTCAGGAAGATACCCCTGGAGAAGGGAATGGCAACCCACACCAGTATTCTTGTCTTGAAAATCCCATGCACAGAGGAGCCTGGTGGGCTACAGTCCAAAGAATCGCAAGAGTCAGATACGACTTAGCGACTCAATAACAAGAATACATGAACTAGTGATATAGATAACCACATAAATAGATCCTACAGCAGTATGTGGAGCCCAAGAAACCAGACACAAAAGAGTACATACTGTCCCATTCCATTTACACGAAGTTGGGAACAGGCAAAACGAATGTACTGTCAGAAAAGTCAGAACAGGGGTGTAATGGTGGGGGTTGGGGGGTGGGATTAGAGATAGTGAGAAAGTAAATAACTAGACAGAGACATGGAGGCATTTTCTGAGATAATGGAGTTTTTTGTATCTGGTTTCACAGGTGTACACAATGACTGAACTCAAACTGAACCTGTAAGATTGGCGCATACTATTGTATGTAAATTATGTCTTAATAAACAAACAGGTTCTTTAAAATTGTGAGACTCACCCATATTCAGGGGCAGGAAAACTTGATCCCCACTGAATAAATTATGAATGGGCGGTGGGGAACAAAATACAGTTCTGTGTTGATCACATCCTTCGATTGTGCTTGTTGAAGATATCAGCTAAACACACTACTTATTTCGTCCAAGAAAAGCAGAAAGGAAGGAAGAAAAGAGATGTCTGACACCCTCTTTGACTTTTCCTGTTTAATAAACTTATTTCCGTCCCCCTCAACTCCATTGTTGTAGCCATTCGGTATCTTGAGCCATTCACCTCTTGTTCCATCCCAGGCGCCTGATGCTCTCCTGGGTGGCCCTGGGGTGGTTGGCTTAGTGGGGAGAAAGTCCTGGAGCAAGTGGAGGATGATTCACAAAACAGTATGTAACTGAGGATTGATTTACACGGTATCAGTTTTAAGTGTCAAAATTAGAGGGAAAAAAAACTCTCCAAGAAGAACTAGTGGACAGTTCATTGAGGCAATGAGATGAGTATACTTTGAAGAAATGGGAGAATTATAATCAGCAAAAACACAAAGGAAGGCAATTTCCTAAGGGGGATCACAACCAAAGGCTCAGAATCAGAAAAGCACCAAGCATGTTGGGGAAATAAAAAGGATGAATGATAACTATAATCTGTTGAATGTCTTTGCTTTGTCACCAATATCTCCTTCTGTAAACTTTGGGACAGCTCCCCATTACACGGATAAGAAGAGGAAGACAGAGGGAAACCAGGGAACTTCCTCAAGCTCTCCTAGCTCACAAATACAGAGCTAGACTTTGAATCCAAGTTCAAGTTCATAACTCATGTATGAGCAAACTATACCTAACCCCAATGGAGCTGATATTGCAACAGAGATCTTCAGGCCTTTTTAGCAAAAGGAAGGCTATCAATTAATTAACTAGTTAATTAAAACAGAGCCAAGAGGACAGGGAGCTCAGCTCCATACTCTGTAATGACCAGAGGGATGGGATGGGGTTGGGGGCGGGAGGGAACCTCAAGGGGGAGAGGATTACATGTATACCCATGATTGATTCACAATGTTGTACAGCAAAAATAATACAACATTGTAAAGCAATTATATTTCAATAAAAATAAACTATAAAAAAAGAGCTAACTGGTTATTTGGACATATTGAGGTGATATAGAATGAAAAGTTGGGGGTCCGGAACATAGAAAACCTTGAGTAACAAGTTTAGAAGTATCCATTTTATTGTAGTACAGAGAAATTATTTAAGTTCTTGGAGAAAAACCATGTGAATGTGCAAGAAATGTTTTAATAAGATGGTTCTGGTCCTGATAAATGGGGCAAGCTAGGCAGGACCAATAGCAGGAAAAACAGGCAAGAGGATATTAGAATACTGTGCTAGTTCAAACAAGGGACCGTTTCAAGATCTATATTAAGGAACAGGAACTAGAAGAGAATAAAAAAGTATTCAAGAGACATCAAAAAAGAAATATGCTCAGAGTGGTGTCTAATAGGATGAAGAGCGAGCAAAATGAGCTAGGAAAAGAGAAGAGGGTTCTCAGGGTCAAGATTTGGTCCTCGGAAAACATCATTTCTGTTACATAAGTCAGGAAAGAGAGCTGGAAGGAAAGGGGGGTGGTCAGCTCATCAAGACATTATATTTAGGGTTTCAGAATGTGATGGGACAGGCAGACAAGGTGAGATCTGTGTGTCAGTGGTAGACCAAGGGGGGGCTGGAATCAGAAAACCAAACTATAGGCATCAGAGCCACCTGATCAAGTGCTTAGACTCGAGTCAGACAGAGCAGACCAGGATTCGACATCTACCAGCTCTCTTAGCCTTAGTTCTTCCTATAAAAATGAAACAATTAATGTACCTGTTTCATGGGGTTGATGGGAGGATTAAAAATGCATAATAAGTGCTCCACAAATGTCAGCTCTAGTTCTGGAGGCATGCATTTATTTGGGGAGAGAGAAGAGGAAGGGAAGCCTGGAAAACTCAGAAAAATTTGGAAAACAGTGCCCTGTGACATATGCCCAGGGGGTCTTGAGAGATTGATAAACAGGGTGGGTGGGGTCATAATGGACCATTGACATGGGCAATCCGGAGACTAAAGGAGGCAAAAGTCAGGCTTCAGGGGATTCAAGGTCATTGAAAAATGTCACAATGGAGACAGCAGTTGTAGAAGAATAAGAAGGGCATTAGAAGGAAAGATACTAGAAAAAGAGCAACTCAAATGAAGATGTATTGACAATATCAGAAAGAGCAGACTATGGGTGAAAGTATAAGTAAACCAAGAAAATTTCCAGTGGGAATACATACATATATATATATATATATATATATAAAATATACTTAAGAAAAAAAAATGATAATTAAGGGACATTATGCCCAGGGGGTCTTGAGAGATTGATAAACAGGGTGGGTGGGGTCATAATGGACCATTGACATGGGCAATCCGGAGACTAAAGGAGGCAAAAGTCAGGCTTCAGGGGATTCAAGGTCATTGAAAAATGTCACAATGGAGACAGCAGTTGTAGAAGAATAAGAAGGGCATTAGAAGGAAAGATACTAGAAAAAGAGCAACTCAAATGAAGATGTATTGACAATATCAGAAAGAGCAGACTATGGGTGAAAGTATAAGTAAACCAAGAAAATTTCCAGTGGGAATACATACATATATATATATATATATATAAAATATACTTAAGAAAAAAAAATGATAATTAAGGGACAAAACTCCAGATAGAAGCAGAGAGTAGTGCAGTCAAGGAGAGACATGAATGGGGACTTCTCTGGTCGTCCAATGGCTAAGACTCCATGCTGTCTATGCAAACGGCCTGGGTTTGATACCTGGTCAGAGAACTAAGATCTCACATGCCACAACTAAAGATCCTACATGCTGCAACTAAGATGTGGTGCAGCCAAATAAATAATTTTTTAAAACCTGTTACTAAATAAATAAATAAAAGAGGCATGGGTGAAGTAACCCGAGCGATGAAAAGGGAAATCGCTTATCTGGGGAAGACAGAGAAGAGACACAAAGATAGACGGAGGTATAAGAAGAAGAAAAAAAGACTTTGGTACCCTGGGGCTCTGTGGATGGTGGAGGAAGATTTGACCCCAACGGTAAACCATGCCAGTCCTTTGGATTCACTTGTAATAAGCACAAGACAGAAACAACAGGCCAGACAGAAACAAGCCAACCACACTCCTCATTCCCAGTGGACTCCAAATGAATATATACACATGGTCTTGCTGTCTAAGGCAGAATATCTTTGTCACATACCATTACACGGAACCCACACAGACTATTCTAGCAGCTTTCCTCCATCGTCTCCTCTCCAAAGTATTGTTCCCAATGCCTATGAAAAGGATTGTCAAGTAGTAGATGTTGAAAAGTGAAGATTGCAGACTTGCTGAGGGGTATGCCTCCACCGAGCACCCTTTAGATCAATGATTCCTGTGGAAGCTGTAAATGCCCCCATTCTCTGATGGATGTAGCTTTGAAGACTTACTCTCACAGTGACCTAATTCAACATTTGGCAATCCACTGGAGTATATGGTACAATGGCATTTTCATGGCTTCATTATTTAAAGGGAAATTCATTATGTGCAATGGAAACAAATAAAACTCTATTTCTGACATTTCTAAATCTGAACCCTAAACTCTCAATAAACCTTCTAGTTTCAAAATAATTATTTAAGCAAAGCCCTGGTGTATCACTCTAAACCATTGAGCAGGGCTCCTAATGGTTAGTGATGCAGTCTCCAACTGTGAGACTTGAGTATTGGAACTTCCCTGAAGAATATTAAGTAGTCCCCTTCCTTGCAACCCATTAAAGGCAATCTTGTCCTCACAGGCCTCAATCAAATTTGCACAGCAATTAGTCCTGCACAGGGTTTGATACATTTCTTAATTATAAAACAACTTTGTACTCTATTGGCCCTTTCAGATGGGTTAAGAGAACGTTAATTACCTCCTCCTGAGACATCAAAGAGGTTTTTTTTTAAAAAAATTCCCATCTTAGGAACGAATAAAGCAAGATATGTAGAGGAACTAATATTGAGCACCTACTACGTGTTGCACTCGATTGGGCATGACTTACTCATGTGAATAAGTCTATGGGTAAATTATTAACCCTGTTTGCCAATGGGAAAACACATTTGGAAAAGTTAGATTACCTGTTGAAGCCACATGACTTAGTAAGTCCCACTACCCTGAAAATCGAGGTTGGGATCATGGTACCCTCAAGGGTAAATCTCCTGATTTTTTTTTTTTCTAATTGTTACCCATCACACACTTTTGAGCACCTCTGTATACCAGACAGTGTGCTAGGTGCAGTGAAAAATGAACTGACTGAGTCCCCATTCCTGGAGCAAACAAGAAACAAACAACCTCTCTATCCTGCTTCTGGGGTCAAGCCGGCCAGAGCGCTGGGGACGGACAGAGTAGGGACCCACCCAGCTCAGCTTGGTAGGTGCGAGCTCCAAAGTTCACACACAATCCAAGGAGGGGCTCCTCGGGACCCGAAATCCCCTGGAAATCACCACCTCTCCCTGTCTCCCTCGTCTTGGGTATACTCAGGGAAGGAAACTGAAACTTATCAGGAGCCAGCCCCACCAGAAAAAGCACCTAGGTGCTCTCGGGCCATTGGCCTTGGCGTCAGAACATGCCAACCAACCGCTTTCTTCGCATCCTCTGACTCAGGCCATCAGCCCAGCACCCTGGTCCCCCACCCCACGTGCTTTCCGCAGCATCCCTCCCCCACCTCCATTCCAGTCTAGATTTTTTTTCTTTGTAATCTTCCTAAATTGCGCATTTCATAAGACCTTCAGGAAAAAAAGTCAGGAAATGAGGTTTAGAGGAAGACGCTGGAGGACAGTGTTGGGGGTGGGGGGAGAGGAGGAGGGAAGCAAGCTCTAGGAGAGCAAGTCTTTCATTATCACGACCTGTTAGGCGCACGTCTTCTCCCTCGCCCTGCGCCACCCTCTCGCTGGATGCGAGCCATCCTCAGGGCTAATGAGCAGAGCGCAGGAGATAACTAATCCTAATGCAATTACCGCTCGCCAGTACAGAGATAGGTTTGAGGCGCTCCCCGCGTGCCCCACAGCCGGAGACAGGCTCGAGCAGATGTGCCGGAGCCTCCCGTCTGAGACGTTTTGACAGCTGTATACAGTCCCGGGCCCCCTCCCCCTGACAGCATCCCGGGAGAATGATCTTTTCCCAGCGAGTCCCCAAGCAGCCTGCTGGAGGTGAAATGAAATCTTAGCAGCTTGGGGGAAGCTCCGGTCGGGCCATGCACGATCGCTGCTATTTCCAGGGCAGTGATGGAAAGAGCCAGAGACACAAGCCCCTGCTCTTTGCCGCTCCCCCCACCCCCGCTGCTTCCTGAGAGCTTACGGGGTGTTTCAACTGCAGTGAAAAATTATAGCGCGAGCGCGCGGGCCGGGCCCTCTCCTGGCGGACCTCGCGCTCCCGTGATAGGGGGGTGGTTTGCAACACACACACATGTTCCTTTGTTTGGCCGGACCACGTGCTCTGTTTGCACAGCAGCATGTGGTACCACTGGAGGAAATCAACCAACACTGAAAGTTCAAGGAACAGCCAAGCTCTGCTGGGAAGCGGCTGGGCCGAGGCCGGGGTGAAATGGCGAGGCAGGAGGCAAGCCCGACTCATTCCCTGGGAAAGACGAGGGGGTGGAGGGGCGAAAGGCTCTTATGGGAAAAAAGGGACTGCGGGAGGTCGAAGTGGACTCTGATGATGTAATAATCTCTTGTATTTGAAAGAGCTTTCTAGTTGATAAAGCTTTCTCTCAACTTTTATCTCATTTAATCCTTACAAAAACATATGATGCCAAAGTGCCTCTCCTTCTGGAGAATAAAGAGGGAGAGGGAAGGGCTGCTGCCCCTGAACCCTTGACCGAATGGTCTGACCTTCCACAAGGCCCAGCAGGGCAGCTCCAAACACGGCTGACGGCAAAATGCGTGAAACAGCTTGTCTCTCTCTCTCTCTCTCCCTCTCATTCCCCCTAACCTTCCTCCTTCCCTTTCTTCCTCTCCCTCTCTACCCCCCAGCCCTCTATCCCATTTTTTAAACTTACAAGAACAATACACACTTGTGGTTTTTTGGTGTGTTTTTTTAAAAGCCAAATAAGACAAGAAATGAATGAAATATGAGGATGCAGAAAGGAAATGTTTTCCAAAATCCAGGTTCCCAAATATAGCCATGGTTAAGAATTTCAGTCCTTTTCTTTTTTCTGTCTACCTGAACATATTTATACAAGTTATAAATACTTACATTTTTATTTTTTAAGGGGGAAATCTGACTACATTTTGTTGTTCAGTCACTAAGTCATCTTACTATATATACCACTCAGTTAAATTTGTTCAATTTAGCAATATATCAAAGGATATCTTTCTGAAACAGAATATACAAATCTACCCCACTGTCCTTTTTAATAGCTGCATACTATTTCTTTGTGTGAGTGCACCATTATTTAATTGCATGAGCAGATTGTTTCCAGGTTTATTAAAACAATGCCACGCTAAACACATACATGAATATATCTCATATATTCATAAATGAATATACTATATACCCTTATATGAATATACACTGCACATTGTGAAAGTATTATTTTAAGATAAATTCCTAAAATTGCTAATCCAAAGCAGAGTTGGGTCAAAGGTAAAGTACATTTTAAATTTCAATAGGCATGGCTAAATTGTTCAAAAAAGAAAAAGTTACACTAATCTGCAACACATGTAAGAAAGTTACCTGTTAGTTATGATGGTAATGAATAAAAGTTAACTGTTTCCACACACACCTGACCTGGGTATTTATGAGTCTTTGAATTCTTGCTAATTCAACAGAATGAAAATCTGATATTTTTAAGAGTGAGGTTTAGCATATTATATTTTATTTTTACTGACCATTTGTTATTTTTCTTCTATGAGTTGTATCTTTTACTCATTTTCCATTGGTTTACTTATCTCTTCATACTGATTTGAAGAAATTCCTTTGAATAATTTATAAAAGATGTTTTTCAATTTTCTACATTTTTACCTCTGTAATGCAAAAATGTTGAATGCTTAATGTAGCTAAATCTGTCAGTTTGTATGATTTCTTGGTTTCTTATCAAGCTTAGAAAAACTTTTTAAAACATCCCAAATCTAAATATTCTACTACATTTTCTTATTTATGATGATGAGGATGTAGATATTTGCTGAGCAGGTATCACATACCAGATATGATTTTAGAAGCTGGATGTGTAGACATAGCTCCTGAATTCATGGAGCTTATTTTCCACTGTGGGAGACAGACAATAAACAAACCAACACATGAGTGAATAAGTAACTACAGTTCAAAGTACTCTGAAGAATTAATGGAAAATAATGGAGAGTACTACTTTGGGATAATGATTACAGATGGTGATATATAAACTAAAAGCTTTAAGAGATGAGAAATAACCAGTCAGAGAGATAACATTGCAGGCAGAAGGAACAAAGGCCCTGAAGAGGAGAATAATTTTGGAGCATTTGAGAAACCAGAAGGAGGCCACTGTCACTGAAATATGGTGAGGAATGCAATGAATCAGAAAATAAAGAGCCTTGTAGACCAAGGTGAGAAAGAAGTTAGGAAGTGCCTTACAGGAACAGTAAGATATCAGTTTTACTCTAAATGCAGTGTGAAGCCACTGAATGTTTAAGGGAAGAAATCAATGATCTAATTTATATTTTTATGTTTTGAGTTATTTAAAAGAATGACCTGGGTTCCTTGAGAATGATATAAAAAAGGTAATAGGAGGTACTAAGAAGGAATCTGACCGAGAGATGGAAAGATTCAAGATTCATTTGGGAAGGGATGATTTGCTGATGGAGTGGATGTGGATGATGAGAGAGAAGTAGGATTCCGTGTGATGTCTAAGTTCTAGTTTGAGTAACTGGGTGGATTGTGGTATCATTTCCTGAGAAGTGTACATTAGAGAGGATGTGGGGGAAGGGAGAGTCTAAGTATCCTATTCAACCCACTGAGTTCAAGATAATCATAAGATAGCCAAGCAGGTATTAATAGTTGGTAGCATAAAACTGGGGCTTCCCCATCGGCTCAGCAGTAAAGAATTTGGCTGCAGTGCAGGAGACACAGGAGAGGCAGGTTCCATCCCTGGGTCAGGAAGACACCCTGGAGAAGGAAAGAGCAACCCACTCTAGTATTCTTGCCTGAAAAATCCCATGGACAGAGAAGCCTTGCCGTCTACAGTCCATGGAGTTGCAAAGAGTCAGACAGGACTGAGCAGAGAGACCACTACACTGGAGCTCTGGGAGAAGACTAGGTAGGAGATAAAATTTTGGAAATGGCTGGCCACTAGCCATTTAGATACAGGAAAAGTGTGTTCTGGAAAGAACTGGGGGCCTGGTACAAGCCTTATTTCCTTATGAATACTTCTATATTTGGAGTTGAAAGGAGAAGGGTAAGCCAGCTAAAGAAACTGAGAAACAGTCAAAGACATAAGGCAGAAAAGTGGGAGAGATTGATCTCTCAGAGATTAAGAGAAGAGGAAAAGGAAACAGCATCAGATGCTGAGGAGAGATGGAGAGATGCCATAATATATGAAGACCAAAAATAATCCATCAGACCTGGCAACAAAGAGATTACTGATGCTATGGACCATAACAGTTTTAGTAGAAGGAGGAAGTAGAAGCTATAATTTGAGAACCATGGCAACTTCCCAAGAGAAAACTTGAAATTTAATAGGGACTTCTGTGGATATAATGCCTTGATCTGGTATTTTCAAGCTTTGTTGTGCATTAGACTCATCTAGTTAAAATTTAGTGGCCTGAGCCCCAACCCCTAAGAGTCTGACTCAGTAGTCCCAGGGTCAATATTTTTTTAAGACTTTTTTTTTTTTTTTTTTTAGTGTAGGCCAGTTTTAAAGTCTTTATTGAATTTGTTATAATATTGCTTGTTTTATGTTTTTTGGGGGGCATGTGAGATCTTAGCTCCCCAATCAGAGATCAAACCTGCACGCCCTGCACTGGAAGGTGGATTCAGAATCACTGGACCACCAGGGAAGTCCTCTAGGGTCACTATTTCAAATATTAATAAGTTCTTCAGGCAATTCTGATACAAAGTCTGAAAATCAGTGGCTTACCCAAGAGGAGATTTCTCAAAATGGAATTTTAGATTCTATGTCTGGTTGAAAGAGGAAAGTTTTGAGGACAGGAGGCCTTTCTGGGCCTTTCAGAGCCTGTCACATAAACAACTGCCTAGTCTTTTACAGAAATAGTGGCTGTACCTGAACATACATTGGATTCACTGAATTTAAGCTGAACTCCTGGCTTAAAGCTCAACGTTCAGAAAACGAAGATCATGGCATCTAGTCCCATCACTTCATGGGAAATAGATGAGGAAACAGTGTCAGACTTTATTTTTCTGGGCTCCAAAATCACTGCAGGTGGTGACTGCAGCCATGAAATTAAAAGACACTTACTCCTTGGAAGAAAAGTTATGATCAACCTAGATAGCATATTCAAAAGCAGAGATATTACTTTGCCGACTAAGGTCCGTCTAGTCAAGGCTATGGTTTTTCCAGTAGTCATGTGTGGACGTGAGAGTTGGACTGTAAAGAAGGCTGAGCACTGAAGAATTGATGCTTTTGAACTGTGGTGTTGGAGAAGACTCTTGAGAGTCCCTTGGACTGCAAGGAGATCCAACCAGTCCATTCTGAAGGAGATCAACCCTGGGATTTCTTTAGAAGGAATGATGCTGATGCTGATGCTGAAACTCCAGTACTTTGGCCACCTCATGCGAAGAGTTGACTCATTGGAAAAGACCCTGATGCTGGGAGGGATGGGGGCAGGAGGAGAAGGGGACGACCGAGGATGAGATGGCTGGATGGCATCACTGACTCGATGGGCGTGAGTCTGGGTGAACTCTGGGAGTTGGTGATGGACAGGGAGGCCTGGTGTACTGCCATTCATGGGGTCGCAAAGAGTCGGACACAACTGAGCAACTGAACCGAACTGAAAGCTGAACTCCCTACTTTTCCTGCCTGTTTGGATATAACCACAGGTAGACCTGAATAAGCTTTCACAGATGAAATTCCTTTAAAAAAAAAAAAAAAGATCTCCCCAGAATTCAAAAATGCCTCTTTTCCATTGTTCTTTTTTTATTTAAAAAAATAATAATTTTTGATTGGAGGATAATTGCTTTACAATGTTGTATTGGTTTCTGTCATACATCAGCGCAAATCAGCCCTAAGTATACCCTCCTGAGTCTCCTTCCCACCTTCCCTATCCCAGCCCTCTAGGTCATCACAGAGCACCAGGATGAGCTCCTTGTGTTACACAGCAGCTTCCCAATAGCTTTCTGTTTTACACACTGTAATGTATATGTTTTAATGCCATTATCTCCATTCGTCCTCCCGTCTTCCCTCCGCTATGCCCACAAGTCTGTTCTCTTCATCTATGTTCCTCTTTCTAATTGACTAGATGGTCTAAGACTGAGACCATGTCCATAAAGGCAAAACAACTCCTGATTTGGGAATTTTAGAGTCAACTCCCTTTTATTTGATAACCACACTTTAGGCAAGCTCTTTTACATACATTATCTCAATGAATCTTCACATGACCTTTTTGAGGCAATTACTTTTATTTCTATTTTATGGATAAGAAACTGTGACTGGAATAAGTGGTAGTGAAATAAGTTATTACAGATGTCTCAAAAATAACATTCCTCAGCTATGTATAGATTTGACTGTGTTATCCCAACTATGACCAACCTAGATAGCATATTCAAAAGCAGAGACATTACTTTGCCAATAAAGGCCTGTCTAGTCAAGGCTATGGTTTTTCCATTGGTCATGTATGGATGTAGAGTTGGACTGTGAAGAAAGCTGAGCGCTGAAGAATTGATGCTTTTGAACTGTGGTGTTGGAGAAGACTCTTGAGAGTCCCTTGGATTGCAAGGAGATCCAACCAGTCCTTTCTAAAGGAAATCAGTTCTGGGTGTTCTTTGGAAGGAATGATGCTAAAGCTGAAACTCCAGTACTTGGCCACCTCATGCGAAGAGTTGACTCATTGGAAAAGACTCTGATGCTGGGATGGATTGGGGGCAGGAGGAGAAGGGGATGACAGAGGATGAGATGGTGGGATGGCATCACCAACTCGATGGATGTGGGTTTGGGTGAACTCCAGGAGTTGGTGATAGACAGGCAGGCCTGGCCTGCTGCAGTTCATGGAGTCGCAAAGAGTCAGACACGACTGAATGACTGAACTGAACTGAAGTGATTCCAACTATAGAAAGAAAAATGGTTCCTTGCCCAAATAGTTCTGACATTTGCCTTATCTTACCTTCCTGGCCTGCTGTGTAGATCAGGTTGTTAACAGGCCGGGCTCTACTACCAGCTGGGTATTTATTGTGTCCCAGCTTTTTGGTCATGAAGTGCAATGTAGTGGGGTGTGTATACACCCACATGAACTCTGGGGTTCAAACCCTGGCCCTGCCCTTAGTAACTGTTGCCTTGGACAAATTATTTGGCCTTTCTGAGCTTCGTCTTCCTCATGTATAAATCAAGGAGCTCTGAAAAGGATGTTGTATTACTTGATATGTGTTACAAACATGGTATGTTCAATGCTCAGTAGCTATTATTATTTTTACCAAACTCCATTACACCCCTCATTCAAATCTCAGTTCCACCCCAAATCTCCTGTAAGATACATTTCTAAAATCCTTTTTTGGAGGGGTACTACTATTATTTCTTATTATTCTTCAACCCCTGGAGGGGTTATTTCAGCCATATCTGCCCCTCTCCTGAGTTCTGCAGAGCCACCACCCCTTCATAAGATCTGATTTTGGATCCTGAGAGTAACACAGTATTCAGACAAATAAATTTTTCTAAAGCCATCCTTAACATGGGCACAGTTATCCAGGAAGATTGAGAAAAGTGAAGAGCTTTGGCAAAATTAACAATTTCATAAGGAATACATAGTCAAATCTTTAGTATCTAAAAATATAATATTTTTAAACAAAATGAGAAGACGGGAATTTAAATGAAAGAACATGGAAAAAACAACTAGTGAAAGAGAGATAAATAGTTTACCAGACAAAGAGTTCAAAGCATTAGTAATAAGAATGCTAAAGAAACAGACTTACAGACACAGAGAACAAACCAGTAGGAAGGAGGAAGGTGGGAGGGGTGAGATAGGCATAGGGAATTAAAAGGTACAAACTACTGTATATAAAATAAACTACAAGGATGTATTGTACAATACAGAGAATATAGCTAATATTTTATAACAACTATAAATGGAATATAACCTTTAAATTTTTAAATCACTATGTTGTACACCTGAAACTTATATAATGTTGTTTATCAATTAATTAACCTCCAATTAAAATAAATAAATTTATATTTAAAAAAATAAAAAATAAATAAAATAAAAAGAATGCTAGCTGAACTTGGCAAAAGAATTGGTGAACATGGGAAATTTTAACTAGGAGCTAGAAAATATGAAAAAGGAACCAGAGAGCTGAAGAATATAATAACTGAACTGAAAAACACACTACAAGTAATTAAACGCAGACTAGCTGATACAGAAGAAAGCATACATGACCTGGAAGACAGAATAATGGAAATCACCCAATTAGAATAGCAAAAAGAAAAACAAATTTTAAAAACTGAGGAGAGTTTAAGGAACCTCTGCAACAACATCAATAGTACTTATAGAGATCCTAGAAGGAGACGAGTGAGACAAAGGAGTCAAAAATATATTTGATGAAATTATGTCTGAAAACTTAAACCTGAAGAAGCAAACAGATATCCAGGTATAGAAACCACAGAGAATCCCAAAGACAATGAACCCAAAGAGAAACACACCAAGACATACCATAATTAAAATGACAAAAGTTAAAGAGAGACTCTAAAGATAGCAACAGAAAAACAGTCACATACAAGGGAACCCCCATAATGCTATCAGCTAATTTTTCTACAGAAACTTTGCAAGTCAGAAGGGAGTGGCATGATATATTTAAAGTGCTGAAAGAGAAAAACCTACAACCTAGGATACTCTACCCAGCAAATTTATCATTCAGAATTTAAGGAGAGAGAAAGAACTTTTCAGGCAAGCAAAAACTAAGAGTTCATCAATACTAAACTGACCCTAAAAGAAGTATGAAAGGGTCTTCTCTAAGTGGAAAAGAAAAGGCTACTGTGCGAAGCAGGAATTTACAGGAAAGGAAAAATCCCTTTAGTAAAGGCAAATATATAGTAAAGGCTGTAGATGAATCACTTAAATAAGCTAGTACATGTATGCATGCTAAGTCAATTCAGTTGTGTCAGACTCTTTGTGACCCTTTGGATTGTAGCTCGCCAGGCTCCTTTGTCCACGGGATTCTCCAGGCAAGAATACTGGAGTCGGTTTCCATGTCCTTCTCCAGGGGACCTTCCCGACCCAGGAATCAAACCCGCATCTCTTGCATTTCCTGTATTGGCAGGTGGATTCTTTACCACTAGTGCCACCTGGGAAGTCCCAAACAAGTTAGTACAAAAATTAAAAGACAAAAATTGTATAAAATCTATTATAGCTACTATAAAAAGTTATGGGTAAACATGGATATATAAAATATAACATCAAAAATACAAAATGGGGTGGGGAGTAAAAATACAGTATTTTCCACAACATCCTATCACCTGGTCATGTAAACAATGGTTGGGTCCTTCAAGAGATGGAGGACTCAAGTAGTCCAATCATTCCATAGCCTTGATTAGGAGAAGCTTCTTCCTAAGGCCATTCAAATCTAACTCCTATTGCTTTCATCCTACCCCTAAGGATCATAAAGAACTAGCCTTTCAAATTTCTAGCAGAACCTGGCAGAATGTTCTTGAGTTTTCTCTCTCCCAGTTACATATCCCCAGATCCTTCAGTTATTCCTTATGTAAATTTTTTTTTTTTTTTTGGTTTCTTCTTCATCATCTCCCCACCATTCTCCAAATACATTACTTATCATTTTTCCCTTTTAAGGTAGGGGAGTACCCAAAACTAAATGCAAATATGAGGTTTAACCAGCACAGAGAACAAGCTTATCCCCACCTCTGTTCTAAGCACTTTTTCTTTTTTAAAAATATTTATTCATTTGACTGAACCAGGTCTTAGTTGGTTGTGGCATGAGGGAACTAGTTCCCTAACCCAGGCCCTCCTGCTTTGGGGACATGGAGTCTGAGCCACTGGACTACCAGGGAAGTCCCTGAACACTGTTTCTTTCACCCAATTAACACTGTATGCATTTAGATACACCCAAGTGGGGAAGGTGGAAGCAAGGTGAGGTCTATTTCCTTGAAACAGTACTGCCCCTGGTAAGTATTAATACAGTTGTGGAGATCTGGGGATTTTCTGCAGCAGATGAAAGTTTCCCAATCACTGGCTTTATGGGCAATTTAAAACATCCTGTTTTGAAGTCAGTAGTGCCCAGGTGGCCTCCCAATTACTCTCCCTCCTGATCATGGCAGAAATAGAAGCTCCAACCTTGGCAGAGCAATTACACTGTATTGGTCTAAGAGTCATTCCCAGAGGCCCAACCTAGAGTTTGCTCCTCCAGGACATGCAACAATTATGTAATTACCTAAATGTGCTTGGGTCACTCAGTCGTGTCCTACTCTTTGCAACTCCATGGACTGTAGCCCACCGGGCTCCTTTTGTCCATGGAAATTTTTAGGCAAGAATATTGAAGTGGGTTGCCATTTTCCTCCTCCAGGGGATCTTCCTGACCTAGGGATCAAACCTGAGTCTCATGGGCAGGCAGACTCTTTACCATTAGTGGCATCTGGGAAGAAGCCCAACCTAATTCCTTACGTTAAGTCTCATCTTGTTTGAAATGGACAGAGTGCTATGATCCCTGCGATTGTATGCTAATCATTTTGAACAATGAGTAGGATTTTGCGAGACAGAAAAATTCTAGCAATTGAAGTGTTGCTTTATATTCATGTGTATGAAATATCCAGGCGGCTGGAGTATGGATGGACAGATGGTTGGACTTGTGGATGAATGGATACAGGAAACACTATCTTTCTGTCTCCATATGTTTACTCCATAGAGTCACAGGGTAGCCACACTGGCTGGCATCTATATCACTGATAAACATCTGTAGTTTGGCTACCATTATAAATCACACTGTATTGGTCAAGACTGTTGGTTACCAGGGACATAAACACACCTGAAAATGACTCAAGCAAAAGAGGAGGATGAATAAAATCAACAGCAGAAAGCAATGCATATGGCTTAGGGACAACTAAACCAAGGACCAAATGTTCTAAGAAGTCTCTTCATCTCTTATCTCTGCATCTCTCTAAATATTAGATTTATTCTCCCAAACTAGCTTACCTAACATGGCTGCCAGTTATTCCAGATGTATACTCCAAATGTTCCAAAATCAGAGATGAAAATGAAGACCCTCTTCTCTCAACTGAAATTTGAGAAAAAACAAAATGAAAATTCTGAACATGGTTTGGATCCTATGCTCATCCCTTGGACCATTACTATGGCCTAGGAAAGAGGCCCTATGCTTGGATAGGGATCCTGGATCACACAATCATCTCTGACCTGGGGAGTGAAATCTGTTAGCAGGAGGAGACGAGAATAGACACTGAGCCCAGAGAGCAAGGCTCACCCCCAAACCTGAAAATGTTCTGAGTGATTCACTAATTGTAGCTGTTAACGCTTTTAGATGTTCACTTCTCTCAGAGGATTTAAAATCACTCACATAACCCTTACATTGAGAAATCTGTCTTAGTATTACCACTCTGGTGAACATGTTTCTGGAAGATTTCATCCATGGAGGATTTGGGTCATAAGGCACTTATCTCAAGGTCAGTTATTTGTCCACATCAACCACTTAGAATCTAGAAATAAGAAAAAATAGCCTTTGAATAGGTAGTAGAGGTATTTTAAAAATCAAGTTATAGGGATGATGAAAAAGTTCTGGAAATAGAACTAGTCATGGTTACACATTATAATGCTACTAAACTGTACCCTTTAAAAAATTTAATTGTGAGTTATTAAATCTTATGCATATTTTGCCACAATAAAAAATTTTTAATAAAGCTATGCATCGTATTCATCCATTCATGAACTCATTTATTTTACTTCAGTCTCAGGAAATCTAGAATGTAGACATATCTATGGAATAATGGGATCCAAAAATGCTAGAGTTGGAAAGAGCTCAATGCACTCAGCTCTCCAAGCGGAAATCCATGATGCCATAGAATTTCTGGGCTCAAAGTGTTAGCATAGATCATCTAGTTAATCCCCCACTTGTCACTAAAGAGCATTTCACTCCATCCATCCAGGACACCTAATTCATCCTAGACACAGATGCTCAACTGGTTTAGAAGTGCCGCTGACAGTAATTGCCCTCCCTAGGCTTCATAAGCAAAACTTAGGTGCAGTCCAGACTGGAAAGAAATTCTCACGGGAAGGAAGCCGGTACAATGCCCCCACCCACTGCCACACCATGATGAGCCAATAGGCGTAAACACTATTAGAAGAAAAATGAAGACTTCCATGCTCTTAACCTTAAGAACCTGAGACTGTTCTGTAAGCAGAAGAAGGAAGCCTAGTGTTTCTCTTCCCTAAATAACGGGGAATGACAGGCTCACAGAAGGCTAAGTTGACCTGGTGAAGTTGTCTGTGATCATTGGAAGTTCTAGAAACAGAGAGATTAAAAAGTCAAGGCTATGGTCCTATTTCACTCTGTCAGGGCATTAGGCTTTTAGATAAATATTCATGTCTCCAGTGAGACAAAGGCTGTCATGGAGAAGCCAGCCTTCCCGAATGAATCAGACATTCCTACAGAATTGGGTTAAGTTGGACATACTCTCTGGTGAATTGGCCATAGTCTGTTTCTTTCACATCTTTCTCATTTTTAGCTCTCCTGGGACCTCTTTCTTTTGTCAAAAAAAATGGGGGTGAGGGAGTTTATTGTTTATACACATTACATTACAGAGAAATAAGTAAACTGGAAAAAAAGAAAGCAAAAATTCCCATTCTTTTATTAGATATTTATTGAAGGCTCACTACATGCCAGGCTGATACTACAGTTATCTATCACCATAACAAAATACCTCAAAACTTAGTTGCTTAAACAACCGTTTAATCTCATCCAGAAATTTGCGGATCAAGAATTGGAGGATGACTCAGCTGAATACACTTGGTGTTTGCCGGGCTGGTAGGCTGAAGAGGCGACTTTTAAGATGGCTAAGAACCTCAGTGCTCCTTGGCCATCCTGTCTCTCTCTCCCCCACTCCCCTCTCCCTCTCCCTGCCCGTAATGTCCCATTCTCTAGGGCTACTCCACTCAGCCCTAGTGGAGTGTGAATTTCTCACAGCGTGGCCATCTCATAGCAGTCATACAAATTAGCCGAAGACTAACTTCCCCACAGGAAGTGTTCTAAGAAACCCAAGTGAAAGCCTTAGAATTTCCTGAAGAACTTCAGCTACCTTTTATTAGTCAAAGTGAGTCATTAAAACCAATCTGGATCCAGAGTGAGGGAAAGAATAGACTCCACCTCTCCAGGGGGCTGTGGCAAGCAGAAGCGGGAAGTGAAGACTCGATGGCGGCCACCTTAGAGAAGGGCTCTCACACCCGGTGCTGTAAGAACCTTCCCACAGAAAGAACAGGTCACACACACACACACAGACACACACAGCAACAGGTCATCACAGGGATACACACGTAAGCTGTGGAATAGGAGCACATGGAAGGAGAACCCAACCCAGACTTGAGAGGTCAAGAAAGGATTTCTGGAGTAGAAACCACTGAACATGAGCTCTGAGCCAAACTTGAGGAGAGTGTGTGAATAGATGAAGAGCAGAGACAGTGTTCTAAAAGTTGGGAATGCTATGCTACAAAGCCTAGGAGGAAAAGAGAGAAGGAGCATTTCATCCAAAACACTGAAATAATTCCGATATGTCCAAACAGTAGGGTGAAAGGGTATGATTGTTAAAAGATGATGTTGAAGAGACCAGAACATAAACCCCACAGCTTTCAATGAAAAGGTAAATGTGCATTTAATATAGATATATAGTACAAAAATGGGTTCCTGCCATTCACAAGATTTTGTGGTCCACATTTTATCACTTTATGTTAACATCTGTTCCTTCTCAATAAATATACTTCTAAAATATCACTTTAAATAAATGTATAATAGTCACTTGTTAGTTCTATGATCCCTTATTTGGGCTTCCCTCATAACTAAGTTGGTGAAGAATCCACCTGTAATGCAGGCAGGAGACACTGGTTCAATTCCTGGGTCAGGAAGATCCGCTGGAGAAGGGATAGGCTACCCACTGCACTGTTCTTGGGCTTCCCTTGTGGCTCATCTGGTAAAGAATCTGCCTGCAATGCAGGAGACCTGGGTTCAATCCCTGGGTAGGGAAGATCTCCTGGAGAAGGGAACGGCTACCCACTCCAGTATTCTGTCTTGGAGAATCCGTGGATTGTATAGTCCAGGGGGTCGCAAAGAGTTGGACACAGCTGAGCGACTTTCACTTTCATGTTACCTTATTTAACCAATCCCTTATTGCAGGATATGTAAAGTATTTCCAATTTCTTTTTACATTTCTCTTCATAGCTAAATCTTAACGATTTTAGTGATAACTTCCCAGATACCAAATTTCTGGTTCAACATACATGAATAGTTTTAAAGGTTTTTGATACATAGTGACAACTCATTTTCCAGAAATACATTAATGTTTAAAATCCCACCAGAAATGTAAGAGAGTACCTATTTCTCTATATGCTCTCCATCAATAGGAAAAATCATTTTGTTTCTATTTTTAACAACTTGATAAGTTTCCATTTACATTTCTGTAGTTACTGGGGAAATGGAACTTCTTATATGTGGGTAGTTCTTTTTCTGTAGGCATCTGAAGATCACAAATTTATAAAAAAATATGTAAATGGCTAGGCTTCAAACTTTCACATGTTATGAAAATAAAATTTAATCTGTTAGTAAATTTAACCTGTAGTTTGACAATACCTCCCTCTGTCTTTCTTTTACCTACTTCTGTATTTGACCTGTTCTAAAATAGTGACTTGGTACAGAAGGAGGAGAGAAAGTCGAGTTGTGACAGATCAGAGACCCAGGCTAAGTTCAATTTCAGTTAAAGAGGTGAAGTGGGGTGAGTCGGGGGGGGGGAGCTTGTTTCATTCACAATAACTCATTGGTTCCCTTTTTTAATGCATTTAATGATCCTGTGAGCTTAATGACTGTTGCAATTAAAGTCACCCTGCTTAAGCATTGTGAATTACATTATGCTTGTTAGAGGCTGCCTTTGATAAAACATAATAGCAAGTCATCTCTTTTACATCATAACTCATTTTAAATATTGCTTTTCCATATCTGTCCTTGCCCAGTTGATTTATTGTCTGGTACTCCCAAGAAGTGTGTAATAAAAAGAAAGGTAGGGTATGAGTCCTTATCCAGACTTCTTCTAGAATCTGGATAAGGAGGTAGCTAAAGGAGAGGTGGTCTTCTGGTTGGTTAGCCTAAAAATGGAGAGGGAAGTGAGGGGGGCAATCAGGAACTAAAGTCAACAAGTTATACAAAATGAAAATATTAGCTTTTTATGGCCTCTTTGCCCTTCCTTGCTTTGATGGAAAATCAACAAAAGCCAGGTCTCCACTAGGAAGACTTGAGAGATTTACTTATCCAGATAAACCAGGGAATGGATCTGAGAGCAAGAATGGGGACTGGGAAATATTGCAAGTCTGCCTTTGTCTACTTAACTTTATCAAGGAAAATTCTGATATAGGTATTTGAAATCAAAACTGAACAATAATGTGGTGAAATTGACAAATGTTGGTTATTTAAAGCAAAAAAAAAAAAAAAGACCCTCGAATCCAGGATGCTTTTTTAAAGTACCCTCCACCCTCATCCCCAAATTATAGGAATTGTTGTTCTCATTCTCTTCTTTATTTTGCTTCAGGAAGCCAAGACCCAGGCCCCTGGGCATTCAAGTCAACTGATGCCTGGTGTTATTTTATTATAAATTCATAACCTGTATCCAAAACCTTTGCCTTACTTATAACATTCAGAAAGGATGCATCTGGAGTTGGAAAGATACTGGTTGTATTAGATATAACAAAGCTCAATGATTCACTATGATTTCACGCTGATTAGCCTCAAATGAAAACACACAGGTAGGAAAATTCTTGGGGTACACTGTCAAGTTCTTGGGGACCAGTGGTGTATTCCCCCCTGCATATTATTTGTCCACTACAACTGGCTCCTCTGTGATATCTCCATAAGTAACAGAATAAAGGGTGATCCAATTCATACACCCAGCACAAAATCTTGAGCCAACAGATATAAAGAATTCACAAAGCTCTGTGCAATACCATGCTATTAAAATTACTTTTTGAGACAGAGTGGTTTATTAGAAAATGTACTACACCAGAAACAAGAGCTGAATTGGAGATCAATGTCTGGCACTACCCTACTATCTCTCCTTAGAATTATTTTAATTTCAACGGACCTCAGTTTCCTCATCTGTAACAAGAAAGATACAACTGTAACATCTCCAATCCCTTTGAACTCTTAATGATTGATTCCACTTTGTTGTTCTGATCACTTTTAATGAGTTCTGTGATTTAGTAACTTTTCCTTTCAAGATATTCCAAGAAAATATTCATTCTGAAAGTATTTGTCCTCTCACTACCTTAAAAAAGAAAAGAATGATTTAAAAGCTTTAGAAGAAAGTCAGATAATAATACATACATACACACACACACACACACACACACACACCTTTAACTTAGTTTTAAGCTTCTAATTCAACCTGGGGGCAGGCAGGGGGGATTGGTAGTATAGTAACACAATGGACCTAGATGTATTTTTCCATTTTTAATATATGCTTATTATTCAATTTTAATATACTTCCTTACATTCCTGTAGTCTATAGAAGACTCCTTCCTTCCTAAATTCCTATCGTAGACACCTTAGATATATCAGATGCCTAAATTCTCTTGTTCCTTAGGAAGTAGTAACAACAACAGCTCACACCTATATACCACTTTGTATTATTTAAAGCTAATGTCATCACATCAGGATTATAATAGTGGCAGTAGGTCATCCTTTCAGAATATAGCACCTATAATTTCATCATTCCAAAACCTCTAGAAATAAGTTCAGTTCAGTTCAGTCACTCAGTCGTGTCTGACTCTTTGCGACGACAAATATTAAATAAGTATCATGTGTTAAAATCTAGTTGATCTAAAAACGCCTTCTTTAGAAAAAAAGCACAATTGGCCAAAGAATTTAAGTTCTAAAATATAGAGTTAATACAATGAAATGGGCACACAATACTCATTAATACTCACAATACTCATTAATAAATATACATATAATTGGTATTCCACAAATAAATTTGGAAAAATGCACCCAGACCCTTAAAAATATTTGTACCTTAGGGACTCCTCTTTTATTAATATATTCTAAGGAAAAATCTGAAACACAAATATTTTTTAAAGGCTTCTTATGTGAATCTTTTATAATGAGTGAAAGTTGGATCCAATCTAAGTGACAAGTACAAAGTAATGATTTAGTAAATTAGGATGTATCCATATGATGGAATATTTTGTAGTCATGAAAAATATATTTTGTCAGAATTTCTAATGGCATGGAAAAGCACCTCTGACATTCCATTAAGTGAAAAATGTCATAAAATTATACATTAAAGCTTAATCTCAAAATTACATGCCCAATAAAAATAGAACAAAGTGTTTCAATATTGTATTATTAATATTTTCTCCTTTGAGTTTTTTGCAGTTTCCAAGTTTTACACATTGGGTTCTTGCTGTTTTTCAAATAAGAAAAAAATATACCCATAGAAATAAAAAACTGAAATTAAAAACAGCTTGTATGGTGAGACCTTGAGGAGCCAAAATGCTCAGAGGGATGAAATGTTTCAGTGGATTTAATGTTGTGACAAACTAGAGATTAATTGGGAACCCTTTTTGAATATTTCCGCTGAAAACCAAGTACTCAGCCAACAATTATTTTCCAAATACCTATTACACACTTCCTTCAGGGCTCTGCAGGCTGTACTTGCCCACTTCAGCCAGGCACCTTGCAGAGATTCCAAACCACTCATATTCTGTGAGTACAAATATATCAGGCAGCCTCCGTGCTGGCCAATGGGGAAACCTGGTGAAATACACTAGGTACCTTGCCTGGCAGGGCTACAAATCTAGAAGAAGTCTATGAAAATTCACTCCGAAATAGAGGTACAAATGTCTAAAAGGGGGGGATGAGTTTCTGAAGAATAATTGTAGAAGTAACTTTCCCTGAGAGTTCAAGAAATGACTTTACAGGACAAAAGGGAGCCCTGCAGGATGGGCAGGATTCCAACAGGAAATTAAAGAACCACTTCCACCCCTCCCAAGGCTGGAGAACCAAGATGGACAAAAGCACAGAGGCTGAAGGGAACGAGGGGGCAGGTCTGGGCTCAAGGAGAGGGCTTTGCGGGAAGAGTGAGGGGTCTATCGGGGCATGATTTCTCAGGGGCATTTGATTCATCTTCTAAATCAGTAACTAATGGACACAACTGAGCCCTTGCTCAACTGTTGTAGGTATTGTGGTGCCTCAACCATCCATGGGAAGATTTAAAAACCGCAATACACTTCCATAAATGCACACATAGTCAGAGGCATAAGATACTGTTCCAAATAACTGTAACCCCTTCCCTTTGCAGAGCACCTTTCCATTTACAAAGCTTTTCCCTATGGCTTATCTCCTTTGCTCTTCACAGCCACCCAATGAGACAAGCATTACTAAGACCACTTTACCGATAAGGAAACACTCAAAGAGATCTGATGGGTCATCCCTCGTGACACCAGGACTAAACGACAGTGGGGTGGTTTCAAACCTTCCAACTCCACTGCATTGCTTTCTGTAGTGCAGCCGCCTTTGAACCAGAGACACACCCTAGAAGTCCAGTTCTCTTTTACCTCGCGTATCGGAATTTCATGTTAATCATTGTCATCGTCTTCTTTCTTCTTGGATTATAGAGTACAGAGGGTTCTGTTTAGACTGGGTTTGGATTCTTCAAAGCAATTCTCTACTTTCAAAGTGCTTTCACACCCATTTATCCTTACAACTTTTCAGGTAATTCAGACAAATTGAAAACTTTAGTCTAAATACACTAACGACAGAATGGGACGCAGAGAGGGGAGGGATGGGGAGGGAGAAGAGGCAGCAGGAGGGAGCAACTTCTACTCAATTTTTTGGTTTGCTTTGTGCTACACAGACTTGGGAAGAAAAAGGTCTTACCCCCACTGAGGATGTTAAAACGTACTTGTACTTCTGTCCTTCCCAAGTTGACAGACTCCTGGAAATATAAGAGGTATAAAATCCCTTTTTATGAGCTCCATTTCTGTTGCACCACTTTTATTACTGAAGCCTTTTTCAACATTTGGCTCCATAAGAAAAACAGTTCTGTCATATGGTTTCAAGTAATCCTCACACTTCTAAAATCGAATATGGCTGCCAACTAATATCGCAAGAACTAAATAGATGACATCTGGAAAGGAGGATTTTCAAACCCACTGTTCATTACCCCCACCTGTGCCTTTACAGGCAGCGTGAAAATGAGAGGTGAGGTAGCAAAGGAATTCTCTGAAACTTCGGAGGAAAATATCGGGGAAGAATACATGTTAAAAATCAGATTTATCCTCTGTGCTATCCTGATTTACCAAATGCATTTCCACCAGGGAGAGAGAAGCAGAAGGTTGTATTATTAAGCCGGTGAGTTCAGGATGTGTTTACAACCAAACATCTCCCCTCAATACAAATCCTATTGCTCAAAGCATCAGGCTGACTGTGGCATTGAGCTAGGATTTAATGAACAGACAAATCAATGATACCTACTAAACATCTCCAGTGTCCCTGCTCTGTGAAAATCATGGTCCCATGTAACTTTGGAAAACCCATTTAGTATTTCCGGTATCAAGCTTCCTTGTCTGAGAAATTAGGATGCTAATAATACCAGCCCTTCCAAATAGAGGGCATTACTGCAAAGCTCAAATAAGGTAATAGATGTGGAAGGGATTTATACACACTAAAGTGCCAGGGAGATGCAAAGTCATGTGATTATACAATGAAGCATGGGGTCTGACCCTCGCTCACAAGAAGCTCACAATTAATTTAGAGGAACAAAGCATAAACAAAACATATGCAAGTAACAGCATATGGATTAAACAATAGAAAAGACAACATGACAAGTGGTTTGGTAATATAATATGCAATTATTTGTGAGGGACAGGTATAGATGATGAGATTATAAATGCAAGGCAGGTAACAATCACAGCAAGTAGTAGATGTCGACAGGCTTTGTGGGAGAAGCAACTCTGGCCTTGGAGGGTGGCGAGGTTGAGCAAGAAGCATAGGATAACAGACCTACAGGGAACCTGAGCTCCTTCCCCAGATCCAGGTAAAGACACACTGGGATGGAATTCACAAACCACTCCAGCAAGTGGTCTGTAACTCTCTGAGGTCAACCCAGTGAGGCTCCCTCACCATCAAGATCCAGGGTGGGCTTTAAAAGAAGCCCCTGGGCATTGCCATAGTGGTTCCGCTTGGAATTATTTAGCTGCCCTATGGATCAAAAACCACCCACCAGCTCCTCCTCACTGCACGCACCCTTATGCACATTCACATCACCCTATTAAACTGCAGGGTGTCTTCCTGGAAGTGAGGTAGTCACCTAGCATTGCATTCTTGCCAGGAGAACCCCCTTAGACAGAGGAGCTTGGCGGACCTCAGTCCATGGGGTCACAAAGAGTCAGACACAACTGAGCAACTAAGCACAGCACAGCATTGCATTCCCTATATGAGACAATCGCAGCATGTTCTACTGCGGTTAGCAAACTCAATTCCAAGAAATGCAGAAGCAAAGATAAAGAGAAAACAAAAGCTATATCTCCTTTCAAAACCACTCACTTAGCAACGGCTGTGGCAGAGAAGTCAGCTTACTTGTGAGGCATGTACTGGGCCACAGGCTGAAGTCAGGAGGCTGGGAAGTGTGTCTGTGAGTTGCTCAGAGCAAGGCGCTAATGCGGCCAAGTTCAGAGGCTCAGTCTCTTGCCCATTCATTTCACAAACCAAAAAGCAGTTAAATGTCACCATTTGCTAGACATCGTCAGTAGAAGCCCATCCGATCATCCCACTGGTGCAAAGTGTGGGTCATGACATAGTTCAGAACAAGGTGCAAATGGCTTTGTCCAGCACATGGCTGTGCCTAGAGGCCTGGAAAGCAAGTCAGAGACCAGAGCGCAAGTCAATCCCTTCCTCCTCCCTCCTGATGCTTTTCCCCACTGGTCCAGTCACTGTCACGTGATATGTCAAAGACATGTCCAATCCACGTCTTCCCTTGAGCTCTGCCTCCTCCTCTGCTGCCCTTCCATCTCTCTGATGCACAGCATTGATCCAAACCTGCTCCTTTCTTCAGGACTTAAATTTTAATGCCTGCCTCCTCCGCAGGGCTGTCCTGATGTTCCAGGGCTCTTGCTGTCCCACTGTCTGAACTCCCGACACACTCATCCTGCCTTTCATTTGGGCCCTGGGATTACTCCCTTGAGTTTGCACAGTGCTTTGAACAGAGTAAGCTCTTTTCAAATGTTTAAGAAATAAATTCAGATTACAAATGGTAGGAATAGGGGGTGGCTAGAGAGAGCAGAAGGAAACTTTGTTTTGGGCTTGTCTGTTTGGGGTGTAAATGCCTTACTTCCCCAAACAATACATCAATAGCAGCATCAGAAATGATAGTGGTAACAGTAGGAGGTGGCAGAGTAACAGCATATTAGCCCTTGTGTGCATGTTAAGCTGCTTCAGTTGTGTCCAACTCTGTGACCTTATGGACCATAGCCCCCCAGGCTCCTCTGTCAATGGGATCCTCCAGGCAAGAATACTAGAGTGGGTTGCCATGCCCTCTTCCAGGGGATCTTCCCAACCCAGGGATCAAATCCGTGTCTCTTCTGTCTCCTGCATTGACAAGCAGGTTCTTCTCACATAAATCACAGCAAGATCATCTATGACACACCTCCCAGAATAATGGAAATAAAAACAAAAATAAACAAATGGGACCTTATTAAACTTAAAAGCTTTTGCACAATGAAGGAAACTATAAGGTAAAAAGGCAGCCTTCAGAATGGGACAAAATAGTAGCAGATGAAACAATGAACAAAGAATTAATCTCCAAAATAGACAAGCAGCTCAAGAAACTCAATACCAGAAACACGAACGACTCAGTCAAAAAGTGGGCAAAAGAACTAAACAGATCTTTCTCCAAAGAAGACATGTCAGTTCAGTTCAGTTCAGTCGCTCATTGTGTTCAATTCTTTGCAAACCCATGAAATCGCAGCACACCAGGCCTCCCTGTCCGTCACTAGAAAAGGGAATCCTCTTACACTGTTGGTGGGAATACAAACTGGTAAAGCTACTATGGAGAACAGTTTGGAGATTCCTTATAAAACTGGGAACAGAACTGCCATATGACCCAGCAGTCCCACTGCTGGGCATACACACTGAGGAAACCACAATTGAAAGAGACACATGTACCCCAGTGTTCACTGCAGCACTGTTTACAACAGCTAGGACATGGAAGCCACCTAGATGTCCATCAGCAGACAAATGTATAAGGAAGTTGTGGTATATATACACAATGAAATATTACTCAGCTATTAAAAAAGAATGCATTTGAGTCAGTTCTAATGAGGTGGATGAAACTGGAGCCCATTATTACTTTACAGATTGAAGTAAGAAAGAGAAACACCAATCCTGTATGTTAATGCATATATATGGAATTTAGAAAGATGGTAGCAATGATCTATATGCAAGGCAGAAAAGAGACACATGTAAATAACAGACTTAGGGACTCTGTGGGAGAAGGTGAGGGTGGGATGATTTGAGAAAACAGCACTGAAACATGTATATTACCATATGTGAAGTAGATGACCAGTGCAAATTTGATGCATAAAGCAGGGCACTCAAAGCTGGTGCTCTGGGACAACCCAGAGGGATGAGGGTAGGGAGGGAGGTGGGAGGGGGTTCAGGATAGGGGATGACATGTGCACCCATAGCTGATTCATGTCAATGTATGGCAAAAGGCATCACAATATTGTAATTATCTTTCGATTAAAATTAATTAATTTTTTAAAAAAGACAACTGGGTTCTTTACTACTAGTGCCACCTGGGTGGGCCCTTGGTGTCTTACTAATTTTAGGCAGGTGAAAAATACCCGCTCTATCAGCATAGAGAAGGAAAACCAGCTAAGCAGCTGAAGCCCTTGCCTAAGACATCTGAATAAACAAACTAGACAGGGAAATACAGATCTTTGAGGCATAAAAATGAGAGAATCATCATTTCCTCTCACTTCTTTTCCTCTTCTCCAAAATCCAGTTAGTCACAGTTTTGTTGATTCTCCCTCTAAAATGTCCCCCACACCTATCCCCACTTTAAATCATCCTCAAGCCCTTATTCTACCTTCTCTGGACTGTTCCAGACACTCTTGCCTGGGCTCCATCCAACTATCTGTTCTCCTTTGATTAATACATCATTTCAAGGCTGACAATGACTTTATAACTCTCCTGTCTGAACACATCACTCCTGTGCTGCTAAGCCATGAATGCCTGCCCACCCCAATCCTTTAAGGGTACAGGCTGTATGCCTTAGCACAGCTTCCTAATTTGGTCCCAAATCACTCTTCCAGTTTTATTTCTCCCCGTGGTCCCTCACATCCTATTCTCTAGACCTACCCAACTAGTTACTAAGCCTCAACCATAGGGTTTTTTTTTTTTTTTACATCCCCATGACTTTGTACATGGTGCTTTCTCTGCTTTGCCACTTCTCCCAACAAACTCCCATGCATCCCATAAAGACCAGCTTAAAAGTTACTTCTTGGGATTTGCCTGGTGGTCCACTGGCTAAGACTCAAGTGCTCCCAGTGCAGGGGGTCTGAGTTCAATCCCTGGTCAGGGAACTAGATCTCACATGCTGCTACTAAAGATCCTGCATGCCGCAACTAAGACCCGGCACAGTGAAATATATATACGCATGTGTGTGTATATTACTTCTTCCTGGATATTTCTCTGACCATGGCTCCATCCTGCCCCCAACTTTTTCCTCAGCTTCCTCAGAGAAGACTAACACCATTGTCTGCTCACTATACAATCCCATCAAACTGAGTTCTTGCTGAGATGGAGCTGGGTTTTATTTCTCTCTACATCCTGAGTGCCCAGTACGCAGAGGGTACTCTAAAACTGTCTGTTGTGTGTGGAATAGATTAACCCAGGTGGGCTGTCCACCCCCATCAAATCCACATTCTGTTCTGCCTTGTCCCAACAGTTGTAATCTTTACCTTCCTCATATTTCACCGTGATGTATTAACAAGGAACAAAAGATGGATGAAAGTGAAACAGTAGGGATGAACAGGAGTACCAGGTCACTAGCAATTTTTTTTTTTTTTTTTGCAATCGAACGAAGCATTTCTAGATCACATCTGTGTATCCTCATTCACTGTCCTTTTTTCTCTTCTCCAGTGTCCAGTAAGTCCCAGATTTCATTGTTTCTCCCTCTAAAATATCTCCCACATCTTAGATTATTCTCAAGCCCTAGCCATATCTTACCTGGGACAAACCAGGAGAATTCTTGTAAATGGAAACTCCTGGAAATGTTTTCTGATTCATAGTCTTCCTTTGTTTCAGAAACAGTACCTAAAATACTTTCTTCCCTTGAGAAGGAAATGGCAACCCACTCTAGTATTCTTGCCTGGGAAATCCCATGGACAGAGGAGCCTGGTGGGCTACAGTCCATGGAGTTGCAAAGAGTCGGATATGACTGAGCAACTAAACAAACACCTAGAATGCTTTCTTGACTCTTAGTTCTCCTTTAATGGCTTCATGGTACCTTCAAAGCCATCAGGATAAAAGAGAGAGGACACTGATTATGCAACCAGACAAAGAGCTTTTAGTTCCACCTCATCTGCTAATTCACTCTGTGACTTTAGTCAACACACTTTCCCTCTCTTGTCCTCAGCTTCCTTCTCTAGTGTCAACGTGGAAAACAACGTTCTCAAAACCAAGTAACCTCTGCAGTGGTCTCCTATGAGAAGGTGCTCGCTGAGGAATTTTCCAGCTCTAACACTTTTGCTGCTTGCTTGCTTCTCCTCCCTCCCCCTTCCACACCAGGTTTGACCAAAGCCTCAACATTTTACTAGAATTTATTTCCATGATTACCTTTGTGTCAGGACCTCCTACCAGAAATAGGAAGGGTGAATATGAAAGACCTATTTCCTTTCCATTGTGTTTCCTCCTCCCCTCTGTAGTGAAAATGGCCTGTTTGGAGAAGCCAAAATGCTTTTGAATTGAATTCACCAAAGTAATATACACAAGGTTTTAATTTACAGTTTGGGGTCTCCAGGCCCCTGCATATGAGTTCTATAAATGAGACGTGTTCTACAATAAGTCCCATTGGGAGAGGCTGGCCTTAGAATGAGAACAGCTGTAGAGCTATAATCCAACAAAGTCAGCTTCTGAATCAGATATGAATTATTGGTTCAGTCACAAAGCTATGGATATGCTTTCCCCCACAGGCACTCACATATGGCCTTTGGCAGAAATGAAAATATCTTTTCCCTCCATTACTGGGTTGGTTAATAATGAACCTTTATTCTAAATACTTTCTTGTGCCTTAACTTCCTTTCTCTTTGTTCTCATTCTAATTTCCTCCAAGGCCTCCAACAGCCGTGGATACAAGGTGATGCTAAGAGCTCTTGGGAATGTTTTAGAGCTAAGGGAGCCAAAAGAGCTGTTCTCAGCCCTGTTTGTACACCGGGAACATATGAGGATCTTTCAAAAATCCCACTCTCCACAAGGCACCTCCAGACCAAAAAATTGGAAACAGGGTATGGGACTGAGGCATTGGTATTTTTTTAAGCACTGAAGTGATTCCAGTATACAGTCAACATTGAAACAACTATTTTAAAGTCAATTCTGTCTCAAACTACAGGAGCTTTTCTCCCCATCCCCAAACAATATGTAGGAAATATGGATACAAAAGACTTCCTTCATAAAGCTGACTTGTGTGGAATCTTCAAGTCCAAAGACCAAAGCTTGTCTTCTAAACCAAGGTGCATAGTTAAAACTGCAAAAAATTTACCCTACTTCCATAACTTCACTTTGCCAACAAAAGTCTGTATAGTCCAAGCTATGGTTTTTCCAGGAGTCTTATACAGATGTAAGAGCTGGACTATAAAGAAGGCTGAGTGCCAAAGAATTAATCCTTTTGAACTGTGGTGCTGGAGAAGACCCTTGAGAGTCCCTTGGACTGCAAGGAGATCAAATCAGTCAAGCCTAAAAGAAATTAACCCTGAATATTCATTGGAAGGACTGATGCTGAAGCTCCAATTTTTTGGCCACCTGATGCAAAAAGCCAACTCACTGGAAAGGCCCTGATGCTGGGGAAGATTGAGGGAAAGGGAGAAGGGGGCAACAGAGGATGAGATGATTGGATGGCATCCTGGACTCAATTGACATGAGTTCAAGCAAACTCCTAGAAGTTTGTGAAGGACAGGGAAGCCTGGTGTGCTGCAGTCCATGGGGTCACAAAGAGCTGGACACGACTTAGTCACTGAACAACAATAACCATAACTTCTGGAGCGTCAGCTTTCTGATTCTTGAAGTGTTTTGTTGTGAAGTTCCAAGTCTAACAAAGAACAATGAAAAATGAACAAGAACAGAAAAGTTAGGAATAGGATCATGTGTTTCGAGCACTACTCCTACTGAGAAAGAGTCTGTTTAAACGCTGGAGCTTTATTTGCTTATCTGCACACTGAATATGGAAGTTGGTGAAATATAACCTGTAAGTAGATTCCCTCCACCATTCTCCTGGTGCTATTAGATTGATCAAAATGTGTAAAAGGCTTGTTGTATAGTCACTAAGTCACGTGTGACTCTTTTGAAACCCCACAGACTGTAGCCCGCCAGTCTCCTCTGTCCATGGGATTTCCCAGCAAGAATACCGGAGTGGGTTGCCGTGCACTGCTGAGCCCTCTTCCAGGAGATCTTTCTGACCCAGGGATCGAAGCCACATCTCTTACATCTCCTGCATTGGCAGGTGGGTTCTTCACCACTAGCACCTCCTGGGAAGCCCCTTATGTATATAGAGCATGTTGTGTCATGATGTCTCCAAATGAACTTCATATGATTCAATAGGAAAAGGCAGATAAGACCAATAGGGCTAAATGTTAATAATTATTGAGTCTGGGTGGTGGACATATAGATTATTCCCTATTCTTTCGATTTTCCGAAATGCTTAAAAACGTTTATAATAAAAGTTTAAGAAAAAGAAAGAAAAACTACAGGTCCACATTGCAGTGAGGAATTTGGATTTCATCTCATAGTTGATGAAGGATATTAAGCAGGGCTCTCACATGACTATCCCTTAGTTTTTGAAGGCTGCCTTTGATAGCAGGCTGGAGGAGGCCTTAAAAGAGACAGACTTGGAGACAAGTGAAGTTAATAGAGAATGTAGCAAAAGTCCAGGTGAGAAGATGAGACCTAACTTCAGGTGAGAACAGTGGGACTAGAGAGGAAGTAAACTTTAAATTATTTGGTTATTTATCCTGATTTCTTCCTGGTCTTTGAATCTTGATTTTTGTTTGGTTGGCTGGTTAGTTTGAGTTATATTTCTTAAACATGAATTGAGTACTCCCATGCTTTCACTAATATCAAGCCTCACCACACCCGCTGAACTACAGGCATCAGTATCTCACTTTTACCAAAGAGGAAACTGATTCAGAGAGGTTAAGTAACTCTGCCAATGCCACACAGCTAAAGGCTGGCCTCATGCCCAGATTTTCTGGCTGCAAGTCAAGTGCTCTACCAACTGCACTCCACTAAGTAGACTCATTCTACTTCTTTCCTACGGCAGACTGAAGCCTGGCAGGCAATTTGCCTGGGCATCCCTTAAGTGGCTCAGAAGGCAGCTGAGGCGGAGCCTGGCTTTGAATCCTGAGCAAGCTGGGTCTGATTCCCAGCCTTGGACAAGAACCCTGGTGCCTCAATGTTCCCATCAGTCACAGCATCACGGCCCAGGTTTGCTCTTAAGTTGCCGGCAGTAAATGAGATCAGAGTCCCCGGTATTGTGTCTGGTACACAGTCTGTTCTCAAGAAATGGCACCAAAATTTCCCCAGAATAGTCACGAAAGGGTCAAGCCATTACCAGAAGAGACGTCATATATTTGACTCAGGAATGTGGTCATGGGGCAGGACACAGACATAAACTAGGTTCAGAAAAAAAAAGAAGGTTTCACATGGTTTTAATACTCTCTTGTCACCTCGAAAACAGTTGTTCCCCTTGCACTTATGTCACTGAGGTAACTGGTGAAAACACCCCCTTACTCCTTTCCCAAGCAAGCTTACTAGCAAGCCCAGGAGATCCTTGTGCTAAGCTATTTTACAGGAGTTTTCTGTTCTTTTCTTTTTTCCCCCTCTCCTTTCATGCTAGAATTAAGAAACCTGAACTTGCTGCTTATCTCATTATCTCCTGCCTTGAATTTTAATGTGTCGCTTCTAAAAAGACCTCATTGATATTCCAGTTATGTATGTGTTTGTTTGTGTCTCTTGGGAAAATTTGCTACCGATCTTCCAAGTTGAGCACCAGTGTGCTCACAGCTCAAAGGTGGAGCTCTCGTTTGTAAAAGAAAAAGGGGAAAAAAAAATAATGGAGATGGTTTGAGGATTTTGCATCTATAAAAAGCTGTAAATAGAGCAGCTCGAGCCCCAATCCAAAACCATGCACAAAAAAGCAGATGAAGAATTGGGTGTCTTCCTGGGATTCTGGGTTATGTCAATGAATAATTCAAGCCTACAGGCTCTTAAAAGGACACAGTTACCTGGTTTTCCAGATAATTAGAGACCACCCCTGACAAAAAGGTTTTAACCTAATTTAATCAGATAATTAACCAGATCATCCAGAAAAGAGCAAGCTTTTTTATCCTGCCTAAATTATCCGGAGTTTCATCGTTATTAAGTAACTGACAACCTCTGCTTCCTGCTATGTTGAGTCTATACCCGTGGATGGAGCTAAATCAAGCTTCAGGTTAAGAGGTGACAAGAACAGGATAACAAGAAATCATTCTTACAAAATCTTGTTGCCTTTTTCAAGTGTTATAGATCCTGCCTACTTCCATACAAAGTACAATGTGAGGCTTAGGGAATATCTATAACAAAAGTCCTACCATGAGGACAATCCATTCATGGTTGAGACCAAGTTTTACTGACATTTTTGCACAGATCGGATTCCTTAAATAATGGCTTGCTTCGTATTACTTTGCTATGTATTAATGTTAGGAGATAGAAGTCGATGTAGCATTCTTGTTGTGCAGCTGATGAAATTTTCTAAATTTATTCATCACCTTTTCTTCCCCAGAACAATGCATTGAGATCTTTGAGGTGGCCATTGCTGATACTAATGACATATTTACTGAATACCAAACACACGCCTGGTTGTCAGGCTTCATTATTTCATTTAAATATAGAAAGGCCCTTCAAGGTAGGCTTGTTTTGTTTTTGAAATTAAAGTTTCTTATTTACATAAAATGAAATACTCTTGGGGGGTGTGTGTGTATATATATATTTACTCATACTTAGATGCACACACAGATACATTTACAAGTATATACATTGTGGTTTTTCAGTCACTCAGTTGTGTCCAACTTTTCCACTCCATGGACTACGGCATACCAGGTTTCCCTGTCCTTTACTATTTCCTGGAGTTTGCTTAAGTTCATGTCCATTGAGTTGGTGATGCTATCTAACCATCTCATCCTCTGCCACCCCATCCTCCTTTTGCCTTCAATCTTTCCCAGCATCAGGGTCTTTTCCAATGAGTTGGCTCTTCAAATCAGGTGGCCAAAGTATTAGAGCTTCAGCTTTAGCATCAGTCCTTCCAATGAATATTAAGGATTGATTTCCTTTAGGATTGACTGGTTTGATCTCCTTGCTGTCCAAGGGACTCTCAACAGTCTTCTCTAGCACCACAGTTCAAAAGCATCAGTTCTTTGGCACTCAGCCTTCTTTATGGTCCAGCTCTCACATCCATACATGACTACTGGAAAAGCCACAGCTTTGATTATACAATTGGCAAAGTGATGTCTTTATTTTTAATACACTATCTAGGTTAGTCATAGCTTTCCTTCAAGGGGGAAGCGTCTTTTAATTTCATGGCTGCAGTCACCATCTGCAGTGATTTTGGAGCCCAAGAAAATAAAATCTGTCATTGGTTCCAGTTTTTCCTCTTCTATTTGCCATGAGGTAATGGGACCAAATACCACTTAGTTTTTTGAATGTTGAGTTTCAATCCAGCTTTTTCACTCTCCTCTTCCACCCTCAAGAGGCTCTTTAGTTCCTCTTCACTCTCTGCCATTAGCATGGTATCATCTGCATAACCGAAGTTGTTGGTATTTCTCCTGGCAATCTTGATTCCAGCTTGTGATTCATCCATCCCAGCATTTACATGTACTCTGAGTGTAAGTTAAGTAAGTAGGGTGACAGTATACAGCCCGACATACTCCTTTCCCAATTTTGAACCAGTCTGTTGTTCCATGAATGGTTCTAACTGTTGCTTCTTGACCTGAATACAGGTTTCTCAGGAGACAGGTAAGGTGGTCTGCTATTCCCATCTCATTAAGGGTCATATATGTCATATATGTATTTAATATTGATGTATACATATCTATAACCTGTGTAGATTTATGTAGCCATCACCACAATCATAACTGATTCATTGAGGAAACTGAGGTTATGTTGCTTTGAAATCCAGGTCTCTTTATCCTTAGCTCAGCATTTGCTCCATTTTTCTACATCAGCTTCCTACCCCATAAGTATTCTCTGGTCCATTCAAGCAGTTCTCCTCATCATTCCTTATCAATCCATGTACTTCTCTTCTCCTGGCAGCAAGGTAGGTTTTTATATCCCTATTTTACTAATGAGGACACTGTGGTTTGGGGCGGTGTGGGTGGTGGCAGGCGGTGTACTCAGCCTGGATTAATTGCAGACTGGATGCCCTCTGTACTTGGTCCTGGGTCTCCTCAGAAAGAGCACTGCTATGGGAACATGAATCTTTACTACTCTCAGCCTGGCTGTCTCGCACTTTCAAAAGTATTGACACCAGGACAGTAAGAACAACAATGAAAAGGTTGGAAAACAAACTTTGTCACAGCTTTCAATGTTTCCAAGGGAAATAATAGGTGGGAGAGCTTGTTAATTAAAACCACCCTTGTTGGAGTCGATGCGGATTTAATTCTAGATCTACGGCTTATTGGTTGTGTGATCTTCAACAAATTACTCTAACCTTTTAAAAAATCATTTATTTATTTTAATTTGGCTGCACAGGGTCTTAGTTGTGGTGTGGGGAATCGAGCTCACTGACCAGGGACTGAACCCAGGCTCCCTGCATTTCTTTACTACTCTCAGCCTGGCTGTCTCGCACTTTCAAAAGTATTGACACCAGGACAGTAAGAACAACAATGAAAAGGTTGGAAAACAAACTTTGTCACAGCTTTCAATGTTTCCAAGGGAAATAATAGGTGGGAGAGCTTGTTAATTAAAACCACCCTTGTTGGAGTCGATGCGGATTTAATTCTAGATCTACGGCTTATTGGTTGTGTGATCTTCAACAAATTACTCTAACCTTTTAAAAAATCATTTATTTATTTTAATTTGGCTGCACAGGGTCTTAGTTGTGGTGTGGGGAATCGAGCTCACTGACCAGGGACTGAACCCAGGCTCCCTGCATTGGCAGTGCAGAGTCTTAGCCACTGGACCACCAGGGAAGTCTCTACTCTTTCTAATCTTAGTGCTCTCTTTCATAAAATGGAAGATGAGGTTTAAAATGGAAGATGAGATGAGGTTTATAAAAAGAGCAAAATAATGCCAGTTATAGTAACATGGATGCAACTAGAGATTACCATACCAAGTCAGAAGAGAATGACAAGTACTATATGTATCACTTATATGTGGAACTTAAAATATGACACGAATGAGCCTACTTATGAAGCAGAAACAGCTTCTTGGACATAGAGAACAGATTTGGTGGTTGCCAAGAGGAAGGGAGTTGCAGGAGGAATAGAGTGGGAAGTTGGGGTTAGCAGATACAAGCTTTTCCATAGAGTGGATAAACAAGGTCCCACTGTATAGCACAGAGAACTATATTCAATATCCAATGATAAACCATAATGGAAAAGAATATTTTAAAAAGAATGTATACATATGCATAACAGAGTCATTTTGCTATACAGCAGAAATTAACACAACATTGTAAATACTTCAATAAAAATATTAAAACTAAAATATTGAATTATATGTTGTACACCTGAAACTAATAAAATACTGTGTATCAACATAATAATAAATAAAATTTTAAAAGATTGAGGCATGCTCATTGTCTGGTACACAGTAAGCACTTAATGTTATTGCTAAACATGGAGGAGAACAATCATTTCTAGAAATGCAATGAATAATTCTAGAAATGCAATTATTTATCAATAACCAATGATCTGCACAACTTAGTGACAATTCACATTGATGTCACTGGGCACTGTTTAAAGTGTTTTGTATATGTTAATGTGTTTCATACTTGCAATAACCCTCCAAGGTTAACAGTTACAGGGTTTTTAACAACTTGGATTATTTATTTATTTATTTTTGGCCATGCTGCACAGCATGTAGGATCTTAGTTCCCTGGCAGGAAATCAAACCTGTGTCCCCCACCCCCATATGTAACAGAGCTGCATTCAAATCCAAGGAGTCTAGCTCCAGAGACCATTATTCTGGTCACTACATTCTACTGCTTCCCATAACTGAAGAAGAGCAGGATTTTTACTACAGTTCCAAGTCATCTCATCCCCATGACCACTGTCCTCTCTCAGTTCAGAGTCCTAGCCATTGTTTCTCTTGTTTGCTCAGTTCTTAAGCTTCCCCCATCTTTGAGGGCAATGATATATATGGAAATTCTGACTGTAATTTCTTAGGTTCAACCATTTTCCGTTTGTTTCCTTGTGCTAGCGGAATCAGTAACGAGACAAAAAAAATTTTCTACGTAGCCACAGATTCTAGCCATCCGTGGGGTTGCAATGGGATATTCACAAGGGAACTTACTTTGCCTTGACAAGAAGGCGTGGAAGAGAGCCAGATGTCCCATTAAAAGTCCTTTCGAACCTAAATGAGTTTGTGACGATGTGTGTTTATACGTGTGAGGATAAAACATACTGTGAGCATCCCTTTTCCTAGTGTATAAGCTGTTATCTGAGAATGAGACACTTCAGGAGGCTAATTAAGCACTGGAGGCTGTCTACACAGGCTGAGCCAAGTGGAGATCTGGGGCCCTCCCCAGCCCCCAGCCACCCGCCTCACACACACACATAGCAAAACCCTGCTAAATCATCCAGGAAAGCCAATTTCATCTGATGATGCATCAACATCAACTTCATTTTGCCTCTATAGACAAAGTATTTTTCTATTTTTCAGATGCCCAGGCTTCCGGGTACCCAGGTAAGTCCCAGCTTATACTGTTGCAATTGCAATGGCCCTCTCAGTACTTCTGAACGTACCTCTGGCTCTGTCCCTCAGCTTTGATAGGCTGGGCCACTGCACCCCCACACCGGTTCTCAGAGCCTTCCTGTACCAGCTGCAGCCATTTTGTCATTTAATGGCAAGCATTTAAAAGAAAAAAAAATCGAGGTGAAAGAGAATCACATTAAAAGTCGACTCCATATTTTATATAAAGATGTTATTTTTCTAGTGGTTATTTATGATCATTGGCCTTTTTGGATTAATTATGGCACCGCTTTTGTAAGTGGCAGGAGCAATCTGTCACCCAGAATTACACAGAAGGCCACCCAAGCTCCGTGTTTCCTGTTATCCGGCTGTAAATCAGTGTAACTTGCAAGGGAGCATGCCGTACCACACCGATGGCCGGCCCGTCCTCTGTCACAATCAACGCTGTGCCCACCACTCCCCTGTTCTTGCTCCCCAAAGGGTTCTGAAAGAGGATTTGTCCAGGATCGCCACAGCCCCACAGCCTGCTGACTTTATAAAGAGACGAGGTGAAGTAACACTTTTCTTTTTAATATCCCGCGGTGTGGAACTGCAATTGCAGCCTGCTTCTATTTTCAGAGGCCTCCTTGGTAAGAGAATGTTTTTATCTGGAGATACAATGACCGTGGCCCATGCTCTGCCGTTCCCATGAAGGCCTTGCCAAAGTCCATGAATGCTCGCTTTATGAACTGGTCTTGCAGGTGTTCAGGGGGGTATGTAATCACGAATGAATGGTCGAAACACACAGAAAGTCTCCGCAGCCTCTGGCACCGAGAGCCGCTGGGCTTTATGATTCTGTGAGAAAACACACATGCATGGAGAGCATTCCCTGGGTGCCAGGGTTGCCTGAGCCAAATATTTGTCACAGTTCATCCCTGGGCTGGTGGTACATTCCAGAAAAGAAGGGATCTGTAGCCGCCCCATGGACCAAGAAGTTGGTCTCTCTCACATGGTTTTCCTGCTCTCACTTGCTACGAGCATCACGTGGACCAAGGCACTGTCTTTCTGCACACGAGCTACCAAGCTGGCTAGAGAGCCTGGAGATTCTAGGAGGACCTCATGGACACCCACCCAGGTGAGCCGGCCACCCAGACAAAGAAGGCATCGGAAGGTCAAGACCAAATGCCCTTAGAGAATTTGTGCATATCCTTAGGCAGGGGCACGACTAGAACCGTAGGGAGTCAAGAACAGAGTAGCTAGGGGGCTTCCCTGGTGGTCCAGGGGTTGACACTTTACCTTCCAATGCAGGGGATGTAGATTCCATCGCTGGTCGGGGGCTAAAATCCCACGTGCCATGTGGCCAAAAAACCAAACCATTAAAAAAGAAAAAAAAAGATACCCAGAACTATAAGTGGAACTATATATGTAACTTTGTCCTGTATTTTCCAAGTCTCCTGTACATCATACTTCCATTATTTAAAAGAAGAGGAAAAAAAAGCAGAAGCAATATTGTAACAAATTCAATACTTCTAAAGAAATGGTCTGCAGTATTGTAACAAATTCAATAAAGACTTTTTTAAAAAAATGGTCTGCATCAAAAAAAAAATCTTAAAAAAGAAAGAATATTTTCTCAAGCAGGCTGAGAAGGAGGGGACTGGGAAGGGGTGTCCTCTGACTAGGGACCCCAGGAGCCCAAAGCTTTAGATCTAAACTGAATCCCTTGTATCCCCTCCACCCATGAAAAGAGACCTGAGATCAGGGATAGTGGGGAGAAGGTCACTATTAGCTAATTAGCCTGTCTTTGCCAGCCTCAGCCCCAGGGAAACAGCATAGATGTGGAAGATTTCTGTCCTTTCTCTCACCCTCCCTACCTGTCCCTCCCCTCTCCTCTGGGCCTTGTCTAAGCTGCTAACTGGAAAAAAGTCTCCGAGGGGAACTCCATCAGCTCTCCAGCACTCTGGAAGGTTGCAAAAGATATTGAGGATTTGCTGAGGGATTTCCAACTTTTTTTTTTTTTTTTTTTACCAGTTCAGACTTGGGGCCCTAGAGAAAGACAGGAGCCTAGCCTGGGAAAAATAGGATACTGGCCGGTAATAGGTGGTACCTCTCAGGAGCATCCATGGCCAGGAGCAGCCCAAACCCTGGCACAGAGAGTCTCAAGAGGCACTGGTGAAAAAAAGTGAGAGCTGACAGGATGACAGGGCACTGGCCTGGAGAGGGAAGCTTCTCTTCTTCCAGCACCTGGAACTGAGAGCACCCTCATAATCACAGCTGGCAGGAAGAGCAGAGCTAGAATTGGAGTTCAGAAGCTTAGCTGTCAAGGCCACTCAAACACTGGGGAAAAACAAAAACAATTCCTGTGATTAAGGGGTTAAAGAACTTTGAGATATGGGAGCTACAAAGATAGCAGACTTGCAAAATAACCCACCTTCCCTGGCTTTTCTTAAGTATGTAAGTCTTTACCATCTGAATTACCAGGGAAGTCTTGGCTTTTCATACCTCTGCTAATTCATGGTATACCAACATTTCCTATCACCTACACTGACACCCAAGATGCCAAAACTGTCCCCATGGACTAACCTCCTAGTTATAGTTAAGGGGAAGAGGAAGTCTGAATTAGTTACATTTCATAAGCACAAATGAAGACATTTCATTTCCAAAAATATTCCCAACTTGGCTCTTCTGATGCCAGAAATTCCACAATCTGAGTTAATCCTTTGGTTTAACCCAACATTAAGCTACCATAAACATTAATTTATTCAGCAAATATCTACTGAATACCTTCTTTGTTGCCATGCCCTTTACTGGCATTAGATAAATGGGGAAAATAACATAGACAAGTTTTCTGCTCTCGTGGCACTTAAATTAATCTCTATCAGTCCTTTAAGAATGAGCTTAATCATTTCCTGAAAGCACATTTCAATAGAAAAAAACTAAGTGAGACCACCTAAAGGAAGCAGGATTAGGATGAGCTGTCCCTGAACATAAGGGCACAAAGGATGAAATGTAGTGGAACAAGAGCCACTGAGAATAAATTTCATTCATTCATCCATCCATTCCACAGATAGGTTTTAAGCACTTCAGAGCTAGATACTGAGGGTCAATTATTAAATAAGACAGACACGGCCCCTGTCCTGAAGGGGCTTATATCTAGTTTGGGAGACACGTTGGTAACAGGTAAGACAATCACAGTAATATTTGACTAGTACCAGTCAGGGTAGACACGGGGCACTAAGAGGGCACAGAAAGCAGACTTAGAGGGACTCCCAATGCAGGGGCCTGGGTGCAATTCTTGGTCCAGGAACTAGATCCCACACGCCACTTCTAAAGATCTCATGTGCTGCAACGAAGACCCAGTGAAGACAAATAAATAAATAAATAAAACAGTTTCAAAAAAAACAGCAAACTTGGAGAAAGGGATGGATCTACAGAAGGTTCTTGAAGGAAGTAAAAGCACAAGAGTGAGGGTGGGGCTTCGGCACTCCTGACAAAGGGAATTGCTTATGCAAAGTCCCTACAGAGGGCCACTCTGCTCCCAGACCCACCGCTGCAATGTGGAGCATCAAAGTACAGGTGAGATGAGACTGCAGGTTCCCCTGTGGGTCTGAGCCAGAAGCTGGCTAAAGTTGGCCAGGTAGTAAATATTGTAGGCTTGTGGTCCATATGATCAATTACAACTATTCAACTCTGCCACTGCAAAAGGAACTTGCCACAGGCAATATGGAAACAAATGGATGCAACGGTGTTCCTTTCTTAAAAAAAATTTTTTTTATTGGAATATAATTACTTTACAATATTGGGAGTTTCTGATGCATGATGAAGTGAATCAACTTTGTGAAAGTGAAAGTCACTCAGTCATGTCTGATTCTTTTGCAGTCCCACAGACTGTAAGCCCACCAGGTTCCATGTCCTTGGAATAATCCAGGCAAGAATACTGGAGTCGGTAGCCATTCCCTTCTCCAGAGGATCTTCCTGATCAGGGATCAAACCCAGGTCTCCTGCACTGCAGGGAGATTCTTTACCATCTGAGCCACCAGGGAAGCCCAAATCAGCTGTAAGTACACATATGTCCTCACCCTCTTGGACCTCTCTCCCGTTGTCCCCACCTCCCTGCCCCATCCCACTCACTTAAGTCATCACAGAGCACTAAACTGAGCTCCCTGTGCCAGCAGCTTCCCACTAGCTATCGATTTTACACATGCTAGGGTATTTATTTCACTCCTAACTTCCCAATTTGTCCCACCATCCCCACCCTGCCCCCATCCCCATGATGTCCACTTGTCCGTTTTCTGCATCTGCCTCTCTATTCATGCCCAGGAAATAGGTTCATCTGTACCATTTCTTCAGATTCTGCAACTATGTTTCAATAACACTATTAAAAGAAGAGGCAATAGGCTGGATTTGGCCCACAAGCCAGAGTCTTTCAACCCCTGATCTAACCAAGACTTGGAGTCAAACAGAGGCCACTAAGGACATTTCTGCAACTGGGGTGGGCCTCCCTGGAGAGAGTAAAGTTTGTGGGAAAAGAGTACCAGGCATTGGAGCTGAAACATCGGAACTTGTGTCTTGGTCAGAGCACAAACTCTAGAATAATGTCTTCCTCATCTTTAAGATGAAAGAGTAGAATAAGATAGTCTTTAGGGCTTCTTCTCAAAAAGTCTAAAACAAGGCTACTTAACCCGGGTACAAAAGCCCCAAGGAATCTATGGGTGATATTGAACCATTTGTAAATATAGATGAAAAGGCACAAAATTTTTAGTTTTATTTATTTCCAACTGACATACGGTGTTTGTTTCAATGATAAGTGTAGTCAACCAGCTACAGTCATATTAGTGGTACCTGTGATTTTGTGTCCAAGAGCAATCACAGATATTTTCCTAGCATGTTACAGCTGTAACAGGTAATGAGATAGCAGCTGTATTCCTCACTTCTTTGAATTTATGATAGTTTTTGGATTTGCAACTGAACTTTGTTATTTAAAATGTGAATAGAGATACAATAATATCTATGGATTTTTTTATATTTGAAAACTACATTTCAATACAATTTGTTTTCTCTGTAATCCTACATAATTTATTTTGCCCTTCAAAAATCAGTGTTCTGAGGAGTCTATCTCCCCCCAAATGGTTACCAACTCCTAATCTAGAGTTAATGAATTATCAATTTATATCTATCCTATTGGCAAATATTCTTAAAAAAAAATCCTTTTCAAGGGAAGATGTGGCAGAGGAATGCTTTCTTATGTAGTTGGAAAAAATTGAGAATTGTAACAGACTTTTTAGAAAGTAATGTGCCAATATTTCTTAAAATTTCAAAATGCATATACATGCTATAATGTCACTCCTGGTAACTTAACTAATATAAACACTCCTCAAAAGAAAAGACAGATTGCCAAGTATTGTTCAAAAGGTCAAAAATGAACAAACAAACCTAGAAACACAGGGAATGCCTATTGCCAAGAGGAAAGTTGGGAAGCGACGATCTGTCCACACTCATGTGGAATACTGTATAGTCATTAAAAAGGATGATTTAGAGTTCTAAGAGCTGCTCTGCTGGGACTGCCTGGAAGAATCACTGAATGAGGAAAGTGATACAATTTTATTTCACTTAATTAAAATACACCTTGACAACGGAATGTTGTATGTGTATTATGTGTATGTGATTACATGAGCATGGGGAAAAGCAAAGAAAGAAAGCTACTAGGGTATTCTTGTGGGTAACGTGGGAGAAGGTGATGTTAATGGACCAGTGAAGGGGAGGAAGGAGCCAAGAAAAACAGAAACGACCATGCTCAGGAGAGCAAAGTGTATTATAATTTCATTTTGTTTTTCTGTAAAATTATGTTTGTAGGGTTAGAAGAGAAATAATTTCCTCTGCCCTTCAGAAAACCCTGTGATATCAGGTAAATATAGACTGAGTTCAGCTTTTCTGTTTTACTGTCAATATATTGAGTATCCTTAGAATCCTGCTTTGTTCTCAACAATGCCTGACATCTTCTGGCAGCATATTTGGGGATTGAATGATAAGTCACAATACGAAGCACGGTTTTATTTCACAAATGAATACATCTATTTTGATATAAACAACTCATTCATTCATTCAGAGAGAATCATAAGGGCCAAGGATGATGCTACAATCTGAGGATAAACAGGATGGAAAGGACAGGAAAGGAGGAGTATTTGATATTCTTTACCATTTCTAGTTAGTTTCTTTGTGGTGGTTGTTCACCAAAGTCAAACATATGTTTTTCTTATTTCCTCTACTTACTCCTTCGCCAACTTGGCCAACTCTCATAAAGATAAGATCCATGCCCAGGACATCACAGATAACAGCAGAGGCTCACAGAGCAGCAAATTCAGGTCCACTTGTGGGTCCTTTCAAGGTCAGGAGGGCGTGGCATTGGCTCTGGCCAGTCGCCATCTTGCCCAGTGACCTACAAGCTCAGGAATCTGATCAGGCCACTTTGCAGAGGCTGTCCACGCCACCAACTGCCCATCAGTTCCTGTTCGGACAGCCAAGAATGAGAACAAAAGAAGTGAAATGCCAGCAGCTTTCAGTCTCCTCACTTGATTCGATGGCCTTCTTGTTTTTTTACCTCCCCAGATCTATTTCGGGAACCATTTAACCAAAAGAAGCTGATTCTCTCAAACTGCCTCTTCTTAACCCTTAGGAAGACAAAGGCTCTCACCGTTTTATGCTTGCATGGAGTGGAGGATGAGAAATAACTCTAGACATCCTGGATTCACTAGTACAGGTGGCAGCCACTGCCACCTAATAATCATTACAATTCCTTACGGCAGTGCCACACATTTCAAAGTGTTTCCATCTGCACAATAAAATCTCGTAAGAGACAGGAAACACAGGCAGTATTATTGGCAGGAGGCGAAGAATCTGAATCTAGGTATAGGTAAATAAGTGCAGGAGAAGATAAACTAGGAATACGGGAATTAAGAGCGCAATCCAGGTCTTTCAAATAGCAACACAGGAGCAATCAGCATTTTCCAGAAAAGAAATTTGCATATATCAGCCCTGCCCAGACGTGAACGTGAGGCACACATGTAAGTTACAAATTTTCCAGTAGCCACATAACAAAGAGAAACAGGTGAAATTAACTTTAATGTTTTTGATGTAACTCAACATTTTAAAAATATTATCACTGCATCATGAAATCAGTATAAAAATTTTAATGCGCTACTTTGGCCTCTTTTATACTAAGTCCTGGAAACCTATTGTGTGTTTTATCACTAGAAGATGGCTGAATTCGGACGAGCCCCATTTCAAGTATGTAATAACCACATGTGGCTGATGACTACCTTATAGGACAGCTCACACATGTAGCCAAAGGGAGAAAACTAAGATGATAGGTGCTAGTGCAAATCCAGTGGAATTCATTTAAAAGGGAAACTGAGTTGTGGAAGTGTTTCACCAGAGAAGGCGCTGAGGAAAGCCAGTATCACCCCAAAATCTGGAATCTGGCATCACAGGAAACCCAGGAAAACAGTATCTGGCCCTAAGTAATAGAAGCAAGGACTTCCCTGGTTGGCCCAGTTGAAAAGAACCTGCCTGCCAATGCAAAAGACACAAGGATGTGGGTTTGTGACTTCCTGATCCCTGACTCAGGAAGATCTCCTCGAGGAGGAGAGGAGGAAACGGCAACCCAGTCCAGTATTTTTGCCTGGAAAATTCCATAGACTGGGGAGCCTGGCAGGTCGCAAAAGAGTCAGGAACAACTTAGAGACTGAACAATAATGGAAGCAAGGTCTGGAAAGGTTAGGGAGAAGTGCCCCCTCCAGGAGGGAAGCAGGAGCAGATATACGGGGGGCATATAAACCCCTGTCAGTGAGAAACCAGCTCCGTAATAATTTTAAACCACAGTGAGCCCTGACAGGAAACTGACCTAGTAAACCAGACAAATTACTACTGCAGCCGGCCCTGCCTGCTCTCACTCCATCCTCCCCCCCACCCCACCTTGCAACTCAAGCTTTTTGGATGCTTCTGCTCAGCTTTCTGGAGGGTAAGAGAGGGAAGGCACACAGAGAGTCTGTGAGAGCTCGGAAAGGCCAACCACAAGCCCTAGAGGCCTAGGTCATCTGTCTGAGAGCAACTACTGGTGTGTGCTTTTGATCTCAACTTGCTGGGTGTCCCTGAACTGGTTGGTTCCCCTCTCTGACTTCTCAGTTATTAGGAAGCACCCATCTTAATGCCTGATCATGGGATTCTCCTGGTGGTCCAGTGGCTAAGATTCGCACTCATAATGCAGGAGGCACAGGTTCAATCCTTGGTCAGGGAACTGGATCCCTCATGCCACAACTAAGACCCAGGACAGCCAAAGAAACAAAGATGTAAAAGATAAATAAAATAATGTCTGGTCATCTGAGACCACATCTGTTCGGGACAGTGAGTTCTCTGCTAGCGAAAACCATTCATGGCCCTACTATGCAAGCTACCTTTGGATAGCAAGGCCTGCAGTGGTCACCCTGGAACTCTTGGGACTTGATTCCTGGCAAGGAGACCAGAGGGACACAGGAGAAACCACTAGCAAATGAAAATTTTAATATAAAATCTAAAACTTGGGGTCTTCTGAGAAATTAGATTTGGGGGGCATCAGCAAGCCAAATGGGTAAGAAATAGTCTCTAGGGCTGCAGGTTACTCCACCTCTGTCTTCAGGGTAGACAGGAAGCCTGTGCATCTGCTGGATGATTACAAACCACAAACTAAACTCAGATGAAAGTGGAGGCCCATCAGTCTTGAAACAGGGCACTTGAGATTATTCAAATAGCATGAACCTGCTCAGTTTGGAGCGGTCCCAGCACCTCTCTGAACCCCAGTATGTGTCTACAATACAAGTTAAGATGCCCTCTGCCTCCAGTGTCCTCGGAATCTATTTCTGAGTCCTCTGGATATTCTGTCTGTGCCACAGGCTCTTAAACAGACACTGAAGGGACAAGTCAGCACATTCCATGCCGGACAGCAAGGGAACTCAGTGATGACTTTGTCCTGATGCTTGCTCAAAAGGCCAAGGTGCTGAGATCCATCCTATGGGAAGTTCCAGGGAGGCAGGTGCATGCTGGAGCAGCACAGAGTGCAAAGAAGGAGCCCCATCATTTAGCTTCCCTGGTGGCTCAGATGGTAAGAATCTGCCTGCAATCAGGATACCTGGGTTCAATCCCTGCGTCAGGAAGACCCCTGGAGAAGGCCATGGGAGCCCACTCCAGTATTATTGCCTGGAGGGCGACAGTCCATGAGTTGCAACGAGTCAGACGCAACTAAGTGACTAACACACCCCCCCCACACACACACCCCATTTACAGAGCTCTGGAGCCTTCGCTGATTCAGGTACAGCTGCTCCCCACTCCCACCCCACTTCTCCTTGCACCTGGGTCTTGAGCGCCAGTGCTGGGCTCCTTCCAGTCCATTTGTGTCCCCTCGATCTGTGGAATTTCTCAAACGCTCCAGATTTTCTGGCTGGTTTAACAGCCTTATGGAGGGGTTAAAATCTCAAATTTAAACTGTCAAAGCTGTTTAGGGTCAAACAAAGCCTCAGTGATCTAACTGAATCCAGGTTCCTCTCAAAGATGCAACTGAACACCATCATCATTTGGTTTTTGCAAACTCCCCCTTTTCTGTTGCTGCTAAGAAACCTTGACAATATCCTAGAAGGCAACTACACATGCAATGAAATAAAGTCAATGTAATTTCTTAGCAATACCTCATGCTCTAGTTCACATCAGTCAGGGGAGGTCAAAACAGTGATTCCTGAAGGGACCTGCTCTAATATAACCTGCTGAGACCAGGCTGGGAGAAGCTGTCAGGACACCCACATTTCTTTTGTGTCTTCACCCTGATTGCTGGTATAAAACTGGGTGGTTTTCTTGAATCTCTGAGCCTCCATTTTACTACTTGTAAAATGGAGAAAGCAGCTTATTTTCTGCTTAACAAACTGTATCAATAATCCAATACTGGAAAAACTTGAATTGGGAGGGAAAAACAGCAGAATAATAAGGACTGTGTTAGACAATATATATGAGGAATTCCTTGTGGTTCAGAGGTTAAAGCGTCTGCCTGCAACGTGGGAGAACTGGGTTCAATCCCTGGGTCAGGAAGATTCCCTGGAGAAGGAAATGGTAACCCACTCCAGTATTCTTGCCTGGAGAATCCCATGGATGGAGGAGCCTGGTGGGCTACAGTCCACAGGGTCGCAAAGAGTCGGACATGACTGAGCGACTTCACTTTCACTTTCAGACATATATATATTTTCATATTCTTTCCATTATGGTTTATCACAGGTTATTGAACATAACTCCCTGGTCTATACAATAGGATCTCGTTTATCCATCCTATGGAGAATAATTTGCATCTACTAATCCTAACTCACAATCTTTGCTGTACAGTGAAAATTATACACAACATTGTACATCAACTATATGTCAACAAACTTTTAAATATGTGTATAAAAATAAGAAGGGCTGTGATAGGATTATAGATGGATTTTTTTCTATCCTTTATTTTCTAACAGTTTTGAAATTTGATTATACTAAAGAAAATTTTTAATTTAGTGTAAAACAATATAAAGTAACTTGAAATTGATGAACTCCATGTGAGGGCAAATTGCAGTCAATTCTTAATTATCCTGTGTCACTGAATCACAGAGTATTTTTGTCTATACTCAATTTTTTAAATCCAAGTGGGACTCCCCCTGGTCACTAAGAACCCCTCTGTGGTTGCCTTAATCAATGCACTCATCAAAAAATGTAAATGCATGTAATATTTATATTGGGAACTGTAAACTCAGCATTGTGGAAAACACTCGGGAAATATGAGGGGCTCTGGTCCTGCCCTGTCACAAAGATGTTAGGAAAATAAGACTAATACGTGACAAAATATTGTACAAGTGACCAAACTGGCTACGACTAAAAAGCCAGGCTGCGGGGAACAAACTCTAAAGATAAATGGATACCCAAGGTGATCAATGCCAATGTTATGGAAAATTGGGACTAAGTGAAATCTTGAAAAATAGATAATATCTATGAGATAGAAAGGAGAGGGGAGTCCTAGGAGAAAAAACAATAAAATAGGAAAGAAAACTAATATTTGCTGACACCTACAATCCAAAGGGCACTGTTGTAGGTCTTCACTAAGTAATCTGGTGGATTCCATACAGACAGCATTGGAGGAAGTCTTTCTTAGTAACCCCATTGGACAGACAAGCAAACCAAGCCTCCATCATTGTGCTATGTTCATGTGATAATACAGAAACCTGCCTGATTATAGGTGGCAGGTGTGCCTGGTGACATAATGGCGCATAACCTAGAAGAAAGAGGGGCCAGATGATAGAATTATGCCTTCATTATGGCAGTCACAAGCCAACATGCCTACTCATAACTGGAGACAGCTGGTGTGACTAAGGAATTGAAACAGGGTGAAATATTTTTCTGCTTCACTCTCTGGTATGGCCACATTTCACTTTAACCTTTGAAAATGCAGCTTCCAAATTGAGATGTGTTATAAGTATGAAATACATGCTGAATTTGAAACACTGCATGTGAGAAAGGAATGTAAAATAATTCATGAATAATTTTTAAGATTGATTAAATGTTAAAATACGAATGTTTTATATACATTAGGGTAAAATAATATATGGTAATAAAAACATTTCATTTATTTCTTTTCATGCTTTTACTATGGCTGCTAGAAAATCTTAAGTTACAAATGTGACTCTCATTTCATACAGTGTGGTAGCACTGACACAGAGCTTTGAAACCCTGGGCATCAGTAAAATACATTTTAGATGCCACATTTTTCTTTTAGTGTTAGCCTGAACTAACATTCCCTTGGATTATAAATTAAAATATTCTCCCAGTGATTTTAATTGCCTCATGTTTAGGATCACATGTAATTTTTTTTCCATATATTACACTTTGCAAAGAAAGCATTTTCACAAATACTATGTGAACCCCTACATCTCCGTGATGAGATGGAGCAAGTGAAATTGTCCCTATTACAGAGCAGGACACCAAGCCCAGTTAATCCGTTTGCTAGTGAAGGGCAGAGAGGGTTTCAGCAGTTTCAGCACCAATTTCTCATCTATCCTTGGCCAGAGGCTACCTTAATACCTCCTTGTCCCCATCACGCTCACTTGCAAATCCCTGGGGACCTCCCCAAGCAGTAATGTTGCTCAACAAAGGAGTCCAGGTGGATTTCTAGGACGTTTTCTGTGCTGTGCTTAGTCGCTCAGTTGTGTCCAACTCTTTACGACCCCATGGACCTGTAGCCCACGAGGCTTCTCTGTCTACAGGATTCTCCAGGCAAGAATACTGGAGTGGGTGGTCTATCCCTTCTCCAGGGAATCTTCCCAACCGAGGAATCAAATCCGGGTTTCCTGCTTTGCAGGCAGATTCTTTACCAGCTGAACTACCGCGGAAGCCCAAGGACGGTTTCTACCAACACAAAATGTAGCAATGCATTAACTCTCAGTACCCAAGAATTGTTCGTCTCTGCGCCTCAGGTGCAGGCCTTCTGGATGCTCATATATGGATATTCAACCAGCTGCATGTCCATCCCCTGCAACTCCAGCAGGCATCTGGGAGCTGGCAGTACTGCTCCAACAGGCTGTTCAAACAAGTGCTTTCAGACAGCAAGAAACCACCAGCACCATGTGTCTCTCTCCTCTCACGCTAAGTAAACTGGCAACTTACCCAAGACCTGCTCTGATGTGCACAACAGCCTCCTGACTACTGAAGCTCTGATTGCTTACCCAGCTCTCTGTCTCCCACAGCACCCTATCAATAATTCCTGGCACAACAGACAGGTTTAATAAAGGTCTACTTTGACAGGTGGTGGACAGAGTAAAGTCAGCAGCTTTAAACAAATTTTTTAATTAATTTTGTTATGTTTGGCTGTGCTGGGTCGTCGTTGCTGCATGAGAGCTTTCTCTATGTGTAGAGAGAAAGGGCTACTTTCCAGCTGTGGTACACAGGCTTCTTGTTGTGGTGGCTTCTCTTATCACAGAGTATAGGCTCTTGGGCTTGTGGCCTTGCAGCTTGCCAGCTCTAGAGAGCAGTCTCAGTAGTTGCGGTGCATGGGCTTAGCTGCTCTATGGCATGTGGGATCTACCCAGACTAGGGATCAAACCCATGTCCCCTGCATTGGCAGGAGGATTCTTATCCACTGTACATTAGGGAAGTCCAGCAGCTTCTTTCTAATGTAAATCCAGGGAGGCTCTGTGGTTCAGAGGAGGTTAAGAGTAGCCATGTTGGTTACTGGTCCAAAGTATATGTGTGTTGAAGCTAGATGGGAGCTTGAGCCAAGGTTCTGATTCAGCTGCTTGGTGCCTGTGTGACTTTGGGCAGGTTGCATAACCTTTCTGAGCTTCATTTCCCTATTATTAAAATGGGGATGATAATAATGTTTGGCGTTTGTACCAATGGCTGCAGAGGTAAGGTAGGGCTCCAATCTAGCTGGCACTCTTATCACCAGGCCATGTACCATGGTTTAAGGCAGTATGGACCAGAAAAGAGGATCAACATTCTTCAAACCACTCCACATTGATAGCAGAGATGCTATCTGTCCATTGAGCCTGAGCCTGCAAGTCTACGCAGACAGAAGGTCTTTTTACTGTTGTGAAAATTCACTGTGCTATAGGATGCAGGGAGTCCTCAGTCAGAAATGGCCATCTCTCAGGATGCCATCATTTAGGGTCTGATGAAACATTTTCCACATTTAACGTCATGGAAAGGAGATGACGGACTGGGGCTCACAGCCTGGTTCACCCGTTTCATTTGTGTCTGCTGAGCTTCTGTTCCTCACTTGTAAAACCAGGACAAGAATAAAATAGGACTTCTGTGAGAATGCCAGCAAAGGGTATACGGTAAAGTGGTGGGCATGTGGCAGCCTTGTGATCACTTTGAATGACCTTCCCACTTGCTGAGAGAGAGAGAGGGAGAGGGAAGGCTCAAAGGGAGAGGGGCCTGACCATCACACTGATCTCCCTGACTTTGTCTCCTTTACTGATTCTTGATTCCTAGGCTAACAGCCATCTACGGACAATGTGGAGGCTTACCACCTTGTGTTTGTCCATTAGAGAAGTCATATACTAGCAGGGCTTCAATCTCTACATCTTTGCACATGGCACCCAACTTTTTCCTTGACTATAATCACCCAAGTTGTAGCCACATTGCTCGAACTGTCTGCTAGGTTTTTCATCTGGGAGATCAATCAGCTCATATTAAATTCAACTTAGACAGAAACATATTGACCATCTTCCTTCCAAATTCTCCAAATATCCTCCTCTCTTCTCTATCCATTGGTGACCTTGCTCCTTATTTCACTGAGGTAGCAGCAATCAAAAGAGAACTTCTACAAGTCCCACAACCAAATCTACTAACCTAGTTGTTCCCGCAAGCACATTATTGGCCTGAAACATCAGCATCCCCATTATCTGTGCGGTACACATTTCAAGACCACAGCGGATGCCTGAAACCATGAATTCTACCAAACCCTGTACATACTATGTTTTTTCCTATACATACATACCTATGATAAAATTTAATTTACAAGTTAGGTACAGTAAGAGATGAATAACAATAATACAGAAAATAAACAACAATAGACTGTGATAAAAGTTGTGTGAATGTGGTCTCTCTCTCTCTCTCAAAATGTCTTACTGGACTGTCCTTACCTTTTCTGTGATGACACAGAAACACACCTATATGATGAGATGAAGCGAGATGAAGGAGGTAGGTGTTGTGAAGCAGCGTCAGGCTGCTCTTGATCTGAGGCTACATCAGGAGGACCATCTGCTCTAGGTGAACCTGGATCATCAGTCATGACAATATTGAGGTCAGATGTCAAGAACAGACTGTGTCAATGTCAGGGATCCCAGGTAGGATGGAGTGGGATGGCCTAAGATGTCATCATCCTACTCAGAATGGTGTGCAAGTTAAAAGGTTTGAACTGTTTATGTCTGGAATTTTTCTATTTGAGATTTCGAGACCATAGTTGACCACAGATAACTGAAACCATGAAAAGCAAACCTTCAGATGGTCGTGGGGTGGAGGGGACTACTGTATCCTTCTTACCATAGTGAATTACCCCTGCTCCTGTCTCCCAGGACAGCCCCTTCAGTTCTCATCCTTCATCAATCCTGTCCTCTCTCCTTAATATTTCCTTCTCAAATGGACTGTCCTCATCCCCTTAACCTATAAACTTATCAGCAAATCCCTTCCCATTAAAAACTCCCTTGACCTCACATCACCCCCACTCCTCTGCTCTCTTTCCTAACAGACATTCTCAAAATAATTGGGATCTGTGTTGTCTCTACTCTTCTCTCATTTTATTTTCTAGAATCAACTTCTACTAGGCTTTTTGGTCACCATCACCCAAGAGAATTGTTCTTGTCACCAAGGACCTCCAAATGGTCAAATCTAGTGGCAACTTCTAGTCCTCACATTACTTAAGATTGGCATTTCACATAATTAATTGCTCTTTCTTGAAACACTCTTTTCATCTGGCCTCTACCATGGATCTCCCTTGAATCTCTCCAGTTCATTGTCTGTTCTTGCTCAGGAATCTTTGCTGGTTCTTGATCATCTTCTCAGCCTCCCAATCTTAGAACACATGGTTCTTTTTCTCTTCTCACTCTCCAGGTAATCTCATCCAGCCTGGTGGATTTAAAAGGTATCTAGACAACAAAAACTCCAAAAATTGCATTTGCAGGTTAGAATGTGTCTCAAAACTTCACAAATTCATACATACAACTGCCTACTTGATATTTTTTCTTACTAGTCTCAAATTTAATATATCCATTTTTAGACAGAACTTCTAACACACACACGCCTGCTTTTCCCTGAAATATCTCCATTTCAGTTTCTCAAGCCAAAAATCTTACAGATAACCTTGACATCTCTCCATCTCTTATACCTAAAATCCAAATCATTAGTTCTACTTTCAAAAAATATTCAGAAGGTAATTCTTAACAGTTCTGTCACCATCATCCTAATCTAAGCCACCATCCTGTGCTCCTATCTGCACATTAGCATAATAACTTCCAACAAGATTCCCGGCTTCTCCCACTAAAGTTTATCTTCCCCACAGCAGACAGAAAGATGCCGTCAAAATAAGTCAGATCATAACACGCTTCTGTTCATACCTTCCAATGGCTTCCCCTCAGAGCAAAATTCAAGGTCCTTTCCATGACCTACTAGCTTCCACATAACCTCCAGAGAAATTCCTGCTTCTTTTTGATCTGATGGTTATTGCCTGTGCTACAATCTCCTGGCCACATGTATGACCTCCTTGCTGTTCTACAAATATGCCATGCCAATGCCAACCTCAAATCCATTCTATTTGCAGCTCTCAATCCCTGCATGGTCATAGAGAGCTGTATGGCCTGCTCCCTCCCTGGTTTCTCTCCCCAAAGGCCAGCTTGTCAAAGAGGTTCCCCCTGATTGCTTTATACAAATAATACACACCAGACCATCATTTACTGCGATTCATAGGGTCGCAAAGAGTCAGACACGACTGCGCGACTGAACTGAACTGAACTGAACTGAGGTGAGAAGACGAGCTCCAGGTCGGACATTCATTACCAGCCCCCTGTTTATATTTCCTGATGCAAGAGACTAACAGGCTCCAGGATGACATATTTGTGACTGGACTCCCGTCTATATTTTGAGATCTATATGTTAATCTAAAAACCAGCAACAGGAATAGGGTAAATAGCTGGACACTGGACATTTTTATGACAAGGACAGAGTGAAACTAAACCCTATTAAAAGAGCAGGAGGTTGTATATATCCCATCCTTGTGGCAAGGGAGACATTTCACATGCACAGAAAAACTCCTCGGGGGACCAAAGGAGGTAATACCATCCCATAATATGTGATGATGATATTCCATAGGCCTCTGGGCTGGAATCTATCTTGGAAAAAGCTTGCACAAACATGTCAGGGAGGGTCTTAGGGTAGGTCAGGTGTGGAAAAAGAAATCAGATAATTGGTTAGAGACAAACAGATCCAGAAAAACTGCCCCATGTAAATGACTTAACTGCCTCTTTGCTGCATTCTCTTCACCAGGAGGGGTCCTCACACCCGTCCTCTCTGGGTGTGCATCTCTGTCTTGCTTCCGCATTAACTAAGCAAACCACTTCTCTGTGTGCTTTCCCACTTGTTGCTGTGCTGTCTCTAATAATAAACTTTGTACTTACATGAACAGTTTCTGCCTCTGGGATAAATGCCCTTTTTTTTTTTTTTTTTTGGTGTGGAAAAAGAAATCAGATAATTGGTTAGAGACAAACAGATCCAGAAAAACTGCCCCATGTAAATGACTTAACTGCCTCTTTGCTGCATTCTCTTCACCAGGAGGGGTCCTCACACCCGTCCTCTCTGGGTGTGCATCTCTGTCTTGCTTCCGCATTAACTAAGCAAACCACTTCTCTGTGTGCTTTCCCACTTGTTGCTGTGCTGTCTCTAATAATAAACTTTGTACTTACATGAACAGTTTCTGCCTCTGGGATAAATGCCTTTTTTTTTTTTTTTTTTGCTGGGGTAAAGAAAAATAGCTTCTAGCCTCTAGTCTTTGCTATCTGGTAGCAAGGATTCCTGTTTTTCATACAGGCTTACCAGTTCCGATGCTTAGGCAGGCAGGGAGTTAGGACCTCACTTCATGCCACCACTCACTGCTGCCTCGCACCGAGATCAGAATTGTTTCAGAATTTAGAAAATTATAATTTTTCCAATAGGGGCTGGTAAATATGGGCATTTTCCCAATGCCCTATCCACACTTTCAATGTCCTTAGTTTTGTTTGTTAGGTTATTTAGGGGTGTCTTATACAAAGACATGGTAATGTATTCATATCCTCTTATGGCATCCAGGACATAAAAAACATATGTGGGAGTAATTTTTTAAAATGAGCTGTAGATTCATATTAGAACACACACCTGTTGGCACCTCTGTTTTCTCTGAGCTTATTCTTCAGTGGAGACCTCAAAGCTGTGTGTGTACCATGTGACTTCACTCCCCTGCCCATCAAAGAGTGGAGGATGTGGGCTCTTGAACCATGCATTGTGAAGAAAATTTGGAATATGGATTCAAATGTATGAGACTTGATCTTGTGAGCTGGAAAGACACAATAACATGGGAGATGGGGATGACATTCTGGTTCAGCCATCTTCTTCCATGAATACAGAGAAAGTCGTCAAGAGGGAAAGAAGAGAGAAGTTGAATTTGAGAGGAGCAGAGAAGAACTATGTAGTTTCAGAGAGGAGACTTGGATCTTGGAGACAATATAGTTTCAAGGCCCAAGTCTTCTTCTCCTTTTCTTTCTCTAAGAGTAATTTTAGATATTCTAATATCCTTGCAATACCCTTCCCCCTCTTTTGGCTTATGCTACTTTGAGTGGATTTCTGTTGATCTGAAATGTTACTATGCACATCAACTATACGGCAGTCTTCAGAGCAGTTGGATGGTCTTGGAACTATTCCCAGAGCTGTGGTTAGTAGTGTCTGAAGCAGCTGAAGGGGCTCTTTATAAGGGACAGGTCCTGAATATAGGCTAACAGTTGAGTCTAATGCCCTTTGACAACTTGCTGCCACATACAGCACTTTCGACCCTGTGCTTTCCAAATCGAAATAATAAAGAATTTTAGTATAAGCTGAACTCGGTGCTAAATAGCTTTATTGACTCTTAAGGAAACCAAACAGGACTAGAAGAGAACATTTCAGAATGATATGATAAACACCATTAGAACCCACATTTTTCTAAATAGAATATTCTGATGACTAAATCCACAGGCACTTTTTTTTTTTTTCTTTAGTTTTCCATTGCTTCTCCACATAAGGAAATGTTCAGAATCCAGAGTATATCAACCTTGAAGCACTTTTCTGGGTACAGAATCGGATTTGCTCCTGATAGAAAAAGAAGAAAGCGCTATCAATGCCTTTTCAAGGACCTGTTTTTGAGGGGATGGTCGTGATGAATGTTGCACAATTCAAACCAACTCTGCAATAATTTCAGGATTTAGCTAGCTAGCCATAAGGTAACCAATTAAGAGACCTAAAAAGTTGGTGTTATATTCGGTCCCTGAGTGGACACTCTGTTTCTATGTAAATTGTTGTTTGAATGCTCAGAATTGGTGATTGTTTGAGCTATAAAAAGCCAACAGATTCTATCCGCATTCACCTTGCATTTAGTGATTTATGCATTTCTTGAGTTTACTCTAGATTCACCCATGAAAGGAAATATTTCAGAATGGTTAAAAATCACAGAGAGCTCTGGAGAGCCAAAATACTTAGGAATGGCACAAGCAAAGAGTTTGTGTCCTCTTTCTGTGCCTGTTTCCTCATCAGAACCTGAGAATAACAATAAAGTCTATCACGTCAGACTGGGATCAGGAGCAAATGAGCTAACTCACATAAAGCCCATTGAATGGTGCATGGCACAGAGCAAGCACTACTTAAGTGTTAGCCTTGATCACCACCTCCTGAGTAATTTGTGTCCTCTGTGGACAGGCCTGAAAACAGTCTGACAATCCTACCAGCACTAACTCAGAATGCACAGTAGAAGGGTTCCTCACCCTGAATCTCTTCAGCCATGTATGTTGGAATCCCCTTGCACAGGTAACAATGGATTTTCCAAACTGGTCCAGGTTGTTGACTTTGTCAGGCTTGACTGAGTAGATCAGGCTCTTGGGAGGTGGTCCCTCTGGTCCTCTACCCTGAAGCTGAGTGTGGGGAAGACAGGTGGCAAGGAGGAGAGAGAGGGGTGTTAAACCCAGTGGTTTGTTGAATTTGGGGGTTTGATACAAGGCCAAGCAGAGACATTGCTTTGCCAACAAAGGTCCAAATAGTCAAGACTATGGTTTTTACAGTCATCATGTATGGATGTGAGAGTTGGACCATAAAGAAGGCTGAGTGCTGAAGAATTGATGCTTTCAAACTGTGGTACTAAAGAAGACTCTTGAGAGTCCCTTGGACAGCAAGGAGATCAAACCAGACCATCTCAAAGGAAATCAACCCTGAATATTCATTGGAAGGACTAAGGCTGAAGCTGAATCTCCAATAATCTGGCCACCTGATGCAAAGAGCTGACTCATTGGAAAAGACCCACCTGATGCTGGGAAAGGTTGAGGGCAACAGGAGAAGGGGGCAACAGAGGATGAGTTGGTTGGATGGCATTACTGACTCAATGGACATGAATTTGAGCAAACTCCAGGGAATTGTGAAGGACAGGGAAGCCTGGTGTACTGCAGTTCATGGGATTGCAAAGAGTAGGACAACTGAGGAACTGAACAACAACAAGGTCGACAGGGCATATTTCTTGGCTATAATTTTTCCATAATCAAAATGAAGAAGAACCAGTTACAACCTTGTATATCTCAACACTTTGAAATGTCCTAAGGGATTTAGCTGATTCAAAACCTCAGCCTTTCATAACAGCATAAGTCTGAAGGTAAATTACACTGAAGGTTGTAGCTCATTTGGCCATCTCATATTTCTTGGATTAAGCTATATGATAATCAGTCTCTGAAAATGTAGTTTGTTTTCTTTCCACTGTCAATGAAAGATACCCACTTATCAGTTACACAAATATAAACTTAGGCTGACATTTTAGTGAGAGTTTCCGTCTCCCTGCCCACCAACCTAGGGTTACCAGATAAAATACAGGACACCCAGTTAAATTTTGATTTCAGGTAAACAAAAGATCGTTTGTAAGCATGTCCCAAATATTGCATGGGACATAGTTAGGCAAAAAAAAACTATCCACTGTTTATCTGAAATTCAAACTTAACTAGGTATCCTCTATTTTTGTTTGTTAAATCTAATAACCCTAATCCAACTCTTCTGGGAAAATGTCCTTGAAGTGTGGAGGACTCCCCTTGATGTGAACAGAGCTTTGTTCCCCCCATAGTAAGAGTGAGGTGTTCTGATCAGACTTCAGAGGGGCCAGTGTGAGTCTCAGCATTTGAGTGTGATGGCAGTGGCCTCTCCTCAGGCAGTTCCAACTCCTCTTCCCATTTTGTGCTACACATGAGAATGTACTATGTGGTTAAGAGGGAGCAACTGTGACCTTCTCCTTGTTTACTGGAAATCATAAGACCCCCCTGAGCAAAGATAAGATGATTTTTGCTTTCACCTGGTTTTTCTTGGCCAGCATATCAAGGGCTTGAATGGAGGGCATGACTTCCTTGTTCATTTTGTGCACAATGCACGACTTCTTCTTAAAGGGTCTGATGACAGCAAAGCCCTGTTAAAGAAGGTGGTAGATGGTAAGCAGTGTATTCTCCAAGGTGTCTTTCTCATCAGAAATTAGTTTCACCAGCAGAGGGAAATGGAATTGTGAGATCACAATGAACTGAGATAAGAGCGCTGGATCTGGCCCTGTTTTGCAATCATATTTATTGCTGACATTTGTAAGCATAGATCACAAACTCTTTGAGGGATAGACTGTTGAATTCACTTCAGATTCTAGCCCAGCAAGAGTCTCTCTACATGTTTGTTTTGCCAAAATAAACTTTTAAATACTATCATATTTTAATCTTCTTTGATCTTCACAACATTTCAAGGAGGCTAGCAGGATAGTAATTAGTTTTCTAATTAACCAGATGATAAAACTGAAACTACAAAGAGTTGCCTTTTCGACAGGACAAATTTTGTTAAATAAGAGCTGATAATTGCAGAGTTAGGTCTTCTAACTAGAGCCAAGTGGGTATTATTTTTGTTGTTGTTGTTTTTTAGGTGCCCTTACATTTAATTAATATTGTTACGTACATTTACTTTGGTCCTTTTGAATTATAAATGAAATGCCAATTTCTGTCTTTTTAGGAAATTGACAATAGAATGATGTGGACAGTAATATTATGAAGGTCTTTCATTTTTATTGAGGGTTTCTGCAGGTAAGGCCAAAGGATGTTGCACTTGTATTATAGCCCCATACCATTCACTGGATTCTAATTAACATTCATTGACTTGAATTTTAACTTACTATGAGAAACTTATTGACAGCAATTTTATCTAGGAAGTGAAGCTGAGTAAGCAAAAGAGACACTTTTACTTATAACTCTCTTATTTGCAATTAGAATCTACATAAGTTTTTTATTTTTTTATGGTTAGCAGGCAGTTTTCATTATTATTTAAAAAGAAATGCCACGTTTGCAAAGAACAGAAATTGCATGTTGACTACCTACACTTCTGTAATCCCAGAGGGAATTCCAGGAGCCCCATCCATTGTTATTGTCAACATTGGCCACGCCATGTTCGTTGTTAACACTCACTGACTGCTGCCCAATTCCACCACTGTTGTTGTTATCAATAACACCAATATCCTGAAATTTACAAGAAATTGACAATGATTTAATACAACTTTTTTTTTTTTTTGCAAATGCATTTTGGTAACACACTTTAAAAAATGAAACTTACAAAGTCAGCAAGAGTAGGAGTCAGGAAGATGCCAAGAAGTCCAGCAAAGACAATCTGAAATCACAAATAACATTGGTCTACTGTTAAATGGCAAAACGATGTCCTCATCATCTTTTTCTAGCTAAACTTATAAAGTGAAAGTGAAGTCCTCAGTCGTGTCTGACTCTTTACGACCCGTGGACTGTAGCCCACCAAGCTCCTCTGTCCATGGGATTCTCCAGGCAAGAATACTGGAATGGGTTGCCATTTCCTTCTCCAAACTTATAAAGTGCTTATTAAATTTATTACTCTGTTGAATGATCTGTCTTTTCTTCTTTTTTGATCTTCAATTTTTTTAAACCATAGAAAATTTAATGATGATGTTGAATTGTAGATTAAATAATTATGTTGATTGTTATAGAATTTTTAATGTAGGTCTTATGAAAAACTGATGAAATGTAAGTATGTTGAAAAATAGCGTTGACACTGAATAGCATACATAGCATGGAAATGGTTTTAAGTTCTGAGAAGCAGACCTGAAAATGGATTAAGATAACTTTCCTAAAGTGGTCTAGAAATCAAATAGTACTAATTTCCAGATCAAATTATTGACCTGAATTCTTTCTTCTCTTCCTAGACTCCCTAATCTCAAAAGCAGTCTTTTTATTAAAAACATTTTTTATTGTGGTAAAATGCACACAATATAAAACATATTATTTTAACCATGTTTAACTATATGGTTCAGTGACACTAAGTACATTCATATTGTTGTTCCTATTTCCCCTTCCCATCCCACCCCCAGCCCCTGGCATCTATCAATGTACTTTTTGACTCTATGAATTTAACTATTCTAGATATCTCATGTAAGTGGAATCAAATAGTATTTGTCTGCATCTACTGCATGTATATATATATATATTCAAAGCAATGGATTAGTAACCAGGTTGGATATGAATGATGAGAAGCCAAAGATGGAGTATCTGGCTGTCAAGTGTGCTTAGTAGAAGGAAAGTCAATCATTGTCCCAGGATACCTGGGTAATCATAGTTGTCACTGAGTACATGATACTGGTTCTCAGAACACAGAGCCTTATGCAGGATGCACAATTCTGGGTCCCTATCTTCATTTTCTTTGTCTGGAACAAAATGGTTTGAGACCTGCACTAGTGATTCAAGATTATTTAAAAAAAAAATGTTTGATGTATCCCCTGATAGTTTAAAAAGGAGGATTAAAAAATCAGACGTGGAAGAAATTTTAAAGATCTATTGCTGCTAAGTCACTTTAGTCGTGTCCGACTCTGTGCGACCCCTAGATGGCAGCCCACCAGGCTCCCCCATCCCTGGGATTCTCCAGGCAAGAACACTGGAGTGGGTTGCCATTTCCTTCTCCAATGCATGAAAGTGACAAGTCAAAGTGAAGTCATTCAGTCGTGTCCAACTCTTAGCGACCCCATGGACTGCAGCCCACCAGGCTCCTCCGCCCATGGGATTTTCCAGGCAAGAGTACTGCGGTGGGGTGCCATTGCCTTCTATTAGTACATAATTCTTCACAGATGAGAAAATGGAGCTTCAGAAGTTGAGTGACTTGGCCAAGGGTGTACCTTTTGTTCATACCACAACTGGAAGAGAAATCAGATCTAACTTGTGCCTGAAGCTCTCTTTTTTTTTTTCCTTAACCTTCCTATCATTAGGACTTATTTCCAGAAAATTATTTCACACTTGCAACTCTATTATGAAGCAGAATCTACTGTCATATATTTTGATGTTTAGTATGTCAAAATATGAATGTTTATTCACCCTACTCTAGCCCTTTTGCATACTGTATGAGACACACAGCATCACCAGTTGCTTTGGCGGAATTTTGCTGTCCATTTGCTACTCTCTCTGCCTTTTACATGAAACAAATGAGATGATGAACTAGCTTCATGCTTCTAGTGTTTTTATGAATATAAGACTATAGACAGGGTTCAAGGTAAAACTTTGTTACTTAGAGATCCATTTCACAAGAGGGAATGTGACAGTAAGTCTCTCACTAATTTATTTTGACAATAAGCTTTTTGTCTTGCCTGAACCTGCTCAGTAGTTTTTTTGTCAAAAAAGGAATTCAAGAATGTAGTGAAAAATCAGAAATTTCCTATAGAGTTAGCAGCTGTTTGCTCTGTGCCCAGATCTGAATCAACAGATCCAGAAAGCAGTTTTTTTTTTAAAGATTGTATAGTATAAGATGCTCAGGCAGCTGACTAATCCCAGTATAATTATCCTTTTCTATGGAGATGCTTATAAATGCCATCATTCCATAAAAAGGGATTATTCTTATTTCTACAAAATTTTTATGACAGTGATATTATAATAAGAAGCATACCCCCATACCCCCACTTTGCTGAGAATATTAGCAGGTTCCAATTATAAGGTAATAAATTCAAAAGGAATGATCTACTCACTGTGAACTTCATCTTGACTTCACCAAAGCAATGAAGCTGAGATGACTGGTATGCATTCAGATAAAAAGTGTTCTCATATTTGTACTTGGCCAGCTTTACTCAAGCTAGGTGTGAACAGGTGGGGCCTAAGACTTATCTTTCTCCATTTTCCCTATCTGTGCCACATTCCGGCATACCAGGAAGCCTTTTGGAATATCCACCTGGTTGGCAAGGCATTTTGACATGGAGCTGATCTGACTCACCATATGTTGACATTGAAGATATCAAAATTAGCAGTATGATTGATGACAACTTCTGGTCCAATTGAAGCCATGGCTGTGGGTGTTTTATAGATTGATATTACTGAGATTTAGGAAAAGAATCATCCTTAAACTCAAACAAGATAAGAAACTATGGACCTTGCAGAGGGCAGCTCGTGCAAGAACGTGGCATGGCTTCCTCTTTGTACCTTCAGCTGAGCCACTGTGATGTTTTTGCTTAGGCTAAGCTGTTCTATTAGGGCTTCCCAAGTGGCGTGGTGGTAGAGAATCTGTCCGTGCAGCAGACACAGGAGATGTGGGTTGGATTCTTGGGTCAGAAAGACCCTCTGGAGGTGGAAATAGTAACCCACTCCAGTATTCTTGCCTGGGAAATCCCATGGATGGAGGAGCCTGGTGAGCTACAATCCATGGGGTTACAAAGAGTTGGTCACCACTGAGCATGCGGGTGTGCAAACATATTTTATTAGCTACTCCCACCAAACCTATATCTTTCTCTGCAATCCTGAACTCTCTCAGTGACAGGACCATACATCTGGTTGGAAAACTAAGGATTCTCTGTGACTCTTCTTACTACCACATACAGTTGGTTACTAACCCCTGTTTCATCTTAGAATTGACTCTGAACCCGGCTTTGTCCACAGCTTTGTTCACCTGACTTTTACAACAGTGATGTAATTGACAGCTCTGGTTATCAGTCTCACATCCCAGGGCATTTTCTCCATTTTCCCTAAGGCTGCTTTTCTAAAGTATTTAAGTAAACTGACTACTATGCTTTGAAATTTTCACTGTCAACCTACAAGATAAACTTCAAGCTCCTTGGAATGGCACAGAGGGCCCTTTTTAATAAGATTTCCAAAGCCTCTTCAGCTGTATCTGTCACTCTATGCTAAAAATCTGTATTTGAGCTACCCCAGGGTTCTCACTCTAGTGGAAACATTCAGGATGGTTCATGCCTCTCTGCCTTCCTTCATACATATTGTTCCTTCACCCTGGAGCACCAACCCTTGCCTTTATCTCTGACTGGTAATTGTTACTCATTTTCCAGGCCCAGCTCAAATATCACTGCCTCCATCACATCGTCTCCATATCCTGGGGCTAAATCTTTTTCTTTTTTTTTCCTGGAGCTCTGAAAGGAATCCTTGTCTTGTGACTTGTTTTTAGATAATTAAAATTTCAGAAATGATGTTAACATAGTCTTTTTTTGATGTTTTCATCAGAAGCAGAGAGTATATATTGTCACTTGGTCAAACAAGTAAATGCTCAAAACAATCTTGGAGGTGAATTAAAGTCTTAATTTTTTTTTTCCTGCTCTCTCTTACAAATGGAAGTTAGTAAATTAAATTACTGAAGAGAAAAACTATACCTCATGAATCACTGATCTATAAGGGTTTCCAAGGGGAAACCCTCCTGAGCCCATAGCTATACTTGTATGTATGGACTGCAATCACAGGACTGGGTTATGTGGTTATAAAGCTTGATCACTATCCACATCTCTTTCAGAATTTGGTTTGAGTGATTTAGTGTAGCTGTGGTAAGATTTTGTTTATGTTTTTAATATGTTCACCAAACTTTCTCTTTAACTGCAGAAGATCAGGAAGCCTGGGAGAGAGGCAGAGATCTGTGAAGAGGTCTTCATCTTCTTCATATGCTGTCTCGTGACTTCAAAGGCAGAGGGACAGCATGGCGTCTGTACACTCAGCCAAGTGTAGTCACTTTCGTACATGGCTGCGGTACCTAGGATATGTTTTGCGTGTCACATCTTGTGAAGCATTGGAGGTTGACACATTTTCCTCTGGGCCTACGGAATGCTGGTCTGGAAGATGCTCCACAGTGAGTAAATAGTTAACTAGCTAACTAGGGTTCAGGGTTCAATAATCTCCCTCTTAGAGATTGACAACTCACATTTACCCATCAAACGTGCTGAGGAATTTGTAGAGGAGAAATCCATGTCGTCTTGTTTCGTTCAGATTCTCCTAAACTTAACTGACCATAAAGCCTGGTTTTTCTTTTTTCTTTTATTGATTTATTTTTCCTAATACCTATTAACGTTCCAGGGAAGCAACTTCCTTAGGGAGACAACAATTGTGCTGCCTCTGAGGATGCATCTTGGATTTGACAATAACCCATCCTTTATATAATATTATATTTCAATGGCCTCAAAAATCAGAAGAACCTCTTCCTCTGTATTTTGTCTGTGCTGTGCTGTGCTTGGTCACTCAGTCATGTCTGACTTTTTGCGACTCCACGGACTGTACCCACCAGGCTCCTCTGTCCATGGAATTCTCCAGGCAAGAATACTGGAGTGGGTTGCCAAGCCCTCCTCCAGGGGATCTTCCCAACCCAGGGATTGAACCCAGGTCTTCCATTGCAAGTGGATTCTTTACTGTCTGAGCCACCAGGGAAGCCCATGAATATTGGAGGAGGTAGCCTATCCCTTCTCCAGGGGGTCTTCCTAACCCAGGAATCGAACTGGGGTCTCCTGCATTGCAGGTGGATTCTTTACCAGCTGAGCTACCAGGGAAGCCAGTACTTTGTGTGAAAGTGAAAGTGAAAGGCGCTCCATTGTGTCCAACTCTTTGCGACCCCATGGACTGTATAGTCCATGGAATTCTCCAGGCCAGAATACTGGAGTGGGTAGCTGTTCCCTTCTCCAGGGGATCTTCCTGACCCAGGAATTGAACTGGGGCCTCTTGCATTCAGGCAGATTCTTTACCAACTGAGCTATCAGTGTAGTATGTATGAAATACACTCACCTCACCCCACACCCTACATGTGTGTGGGGAGGGGTCAACTCTGACCCCAACACTAGTCTCATCCAAAAGTCTTAAGAAAGTGGGAATTCCCTGGCAGTCCAGTGGTTAGGACTCTGCACCCTCACTGCTGAGGACCCCGGTCCAATTCCTGGTAGGGGAACTGAGATCCTGCAAGCCACATGCATGAGCAAGTCTCTTGCTTCCTTCCATTCTGAGAGCTATGTTTTATACATTGCTTGTCTTCCCTTGAGAGAACTACTTAGTACTTTGTCGCTCAGTCGTGTCCGACTCTTTGCTACCCCATGGACTGTAGCCTACCAGGCTCCTCCCTCCATGGGATTCTCCAGGCAAGAGTACTGGAGTGGGTTGCCATTTCTTGTCTTCCCTTGAGAGAAAAACAGGTGTTTTTGTCACCTCCATAGAACCTAGAATATATATGGCACATATATGATGCTCTATAGGCCCATTTTGGGCTTCCCTTGTGGCTCAGCTGGTAAAGAATCTGCCTGCAATGCGGGAAACCAGGGTTCGACCCCTGGGTTGGGATGATCCCCTGGAGAAGGGATAAGCTACCCACTCCAGTATTCTGGCCTGAAGAATTCCATGGACTATATCCATGGGGTCCCAAAGAGTCAGACACGACTGAGCGACTTTCACTTTCAGGCCCATTTTTAAATTAAGAATTAGAAAAAGGAGAGGCTTCCCTGGTGGCTTAAACAGTAAAAAATCTGCCTGCAGTGCAAGAGACCCAAATTCAATCCCTGGATCAGGAAGATCCCCTGGAGAAGGAGATGGCAACCCACTCCAGGGTTCTTGCCCGGAGAATTCCATGGACAGAGGAGCCTGGCAGGCTACAGTCCACAGGGTCGCAAAGAGTCAGGCACGATTGAGCGACTAACACACACTGAAAGGAGATGTTCAAGCTAGAAGATAAAAGATGCACAATATTTATTCATTTCTAAGTTTGGAGCCAGTTAGATAGGTGCTGCCTTGCACTGGCTATGGTAACACAGCAACGGAGTCTAGGGAGATGGTGTGACCCCAGTGCCCAAGGTCAGTGTGGGGCAAACCAGCTGCTGCGAAAATAAAGCCTCCTCTGCCCACAGAGCTCAATGCTGGGCCATGCCAAGAACAAGGCCCTGTTTTATCTCACAGCACACACACCCAGGACCTCACGTCACCCCATACCCTGTATGTCCAGCTGGGTGGAAGCTCTCTTTGTGTGGATCAAACAGGGGTGTGATATGAGTGCGATATGGTCAGACCACAGATCCGGAGGAACTTTCAGAGCTGTTCTGCATAAATCAGACTTCTATTTCCCTTCTCTTTCTCTGAGTGAAAGGGATATTTACTTACAGGGCAAATTTTCATCATTAAATATCCTCATTCAAGATTCCTGCTCTGGTGTAGGTACGTAGAAGGGCTTGCCCTCAACACCTAGGAAGCCAGAAGGAATCTCATCTTCCCTTTCCTTCTCTTTTCTGATATTTGGGACTCAGCTGGCCTTTAACCCCTTTGACTTCACACTATGCTTTCTTTGCTGGAGATGGAAATCCTCTTCATGCCAAGATTCTATCTCAGTCTCCCTGCCTCTGTTTTCTTGCTGAACACCAGTCTGTGATGGTCCCACATCAGATGGCTATGAGATCTGAGCACCCTTCATCACCTGGAGGTGGGGAGTGGAGGGGACTTCTGCCTGCCTCCCACAATCTTGGTTTACCAGTTTGCATCTCAGACTCTAGTAACAGTCCCTGTGATTACAGCTCCCAGGGCTTTTAACCATGATGTACTCCTATTGAATCTTCCATATGTATTTCTGGCCAGGAATGACACATCTGAAAAAATAGCAATAGGAACATGTAGAATAGCATGTTAATAATTATTGCCAGAAAGCTTCCAATTCCAGAAAATCCATACTTATTACATAGTTGTTTTTTTGTATAGGAGAGAAATTTTTTTCAAATTACAGCAACTTGGAGGAAGCTCTTCTTATGGCAAAAAGAGCCTTCTCTTTTTGTCATTTCCTCTAGGACCATTGCCTGCCAAAATATATATATTGCTGCCTTTCTGTTGCTGCCTGTGTGTCTTCCCAATCACATCTGCCAAACCTCTGGATCCCCTCAGAGACAATCAGTGATACATTATGACTCCAATTGGTCGCTAACCTTGAACGTTAGAGCGCTGTGAACAGGATTTGGAAACATCTTGCTAAAAGAAGGTCTCCTGAGTGATGACATCATTTCTATAAAATATATGAAAGTAGAGATAAAGGGAATATTGATTAATAACTTCATTTTTCATCACTATAAAGAGTAATCAAATCAAAGTACTTTTATTCTGAAAAGGAGTTGGAGAAAATACGCCTACTTGAGGAATAGAAACAAAGTGATAATAACGTGCTGCTTTATAATTATTTACAGGTAATTCAGAAGTAATAGCACACTCCTTGTTGATTGCTCATATTGAAGCAATTTAGAGAAAGTGGTGTGAAAACTCATGCTGATGGTATGTTCCTTCAGCCATAGCAGTCAGGCCTGGAAAGGATCAAAGTGAACACTGGAAGATGAAAATCAGATTCTAAGTGATGAGAACCAAGAGTAGCACAGCTGTGAGGGTCACACCTGGAGCCCAGGTATTGTGAGGACCCCATGGCCTCTACGCTGAACTATCCCCATGACTTCCCTGGCAGAAGAGGCCAAAGCGAAGGACTTGCCCTAAGGCTGAACAGTGAAACACGATTTTGTGGATCATTGAATGTTCTGCAGAGTGACTGATCTAAGCTGGTTTCCTTTTCTACATCCCAGATAGAAAATACACACATGTGTGTAATCTGTTCATGTCTGGAAGCACACATCCTCAGAGGAAGAAGCTGGATACTCAGAGGTGCTTCAGGGAATACTGAGCTCCATGTTTATTCAATTATGTACTCGTTCTACCCACAGCCCCAGTCTCCAATTCCTGGAAATGCTTAATATAGTGTATCCACTGGGATTTATTCTGGAATGTATTTTTCTTCAGGGGTCCAACTGCATTTAAATAAATACTCAATGCCCTCATCCAGCCTGGGAAGCTTTTTCATTTGCTGCTCAGACCTACAATTCTTTGCTCATTTTCTCATATTGAAAAGTAATCAATTAACCATGTTAATTAATCATGTTAATTAACCAGCTAAGGCAATGAGCCAGTTAAACACAAGTGCTATAGACGATTCAAAAATATAAAACAAGTGCTCACACTCCAAGATCCTGAAATCTGTCCAAGGGCAGGATTGGTTTTTTGGACATGTGATCACTATAGTACCCATGCAGGACTCATGCTCAGAAGAGGGCCCCAAACTTAATGTTTTGAAGTTGCCAACTTGAAATTCTTGTTAATAATATTTCTGAATTTGAGTTTTGTAAGTAGAGTCCAGTGGGACAATACAGCATGCCCTGGGGGCTTGGATTTGTGGCTCCTGTGTCGTCCTTATTCTTGCTTCTCCCCAACTTCTTGGATGGTCTCTCCACCGACCATTCCTCTACCTCTTCTGTGGAGTCTGGGTGCAGATGCAGACATGATCAAGGTCAGACACGTACACCTGCATGCTGAGTCATAGTGAGGGGCCCCGGGTGCCTCTGAGGATTTGCAATTACTTCCAACTATCCCCATGCCTGAGAGACTGTGACATTAACTATCAAATCAAAGACACCATCAAAGGTTGAGAGAAAGAGAGAACTATGGAAGAAAGGAAAAAGCTTTTTTTTTTCTTTTTTAAAAATTTATTTATTTAAATTGGAGGCTAATTACTTTATAATATTGTGATGGTTTTCTGTTTCTTGAGAAAGAGGTCCCATATTTTTATTTTGCCCTGGGCTTCACAGATTATGTATCTGGCTCTGTAAGGAGACAAGACACACACATAACATGGATGTATCAAAGTAACGTAAGAGGAAGGTTCTGGGAGGCTGTGAGCTAATCCAAGGTCACATGGCAGTTAAAAATGGAATAATCCTTTTGTGAAACTCGGAAGCCTATATTCTTTTCTTTTATGCCTGCAGTTTTTCCAAATGAGCAGCAGAGCCAAAACACTCAGAGGAGTGTGCGCTCTTTAAGCTGGAATAGTTATGGAGTAGTTAGTTATGGAATAGTTATGGAGGCTTCATGCAGAAGATAGACTTTTGGTCAAGTCCTGTGGGGCAGTCTGGATCTAGACACCCAGGAACCAAATGTCAGCCTAGGGGAGCAGCAGAGCCAGGTGGTGTGAACTGGGGGAGTTCTGTGGCTGTGAGAATCACCTTATGACATTCTTAATACTCTCAGATTCCTCTTTATAGTTATGAAATCTCCCATTTAATTGCATTTCAATACAGAAAAGTTGAGTCAGAGTTATTTTGCTTAACAAGACCTGACAATTTGCTACACACTAAGCTTGAGATATTCTAGGGATTTAATCCTCACTGGTAGCCATGTGAAAATTCCCTTTCTCCCTGGGCTCTGAGCTCAGGTATGTCAACCTCATACTTCCCTGAATGTGTGAAGGCTTTTTTCTCTTTGCCACACCTATAAGTTCCTTGCGCTCCTCCCAGAAAAATAATATTTTAGTTCATGTTAGTTTCCATGGGTGTTTCTCTAAAAAAGCAATCACTCATTTTATAAAATAATTAACACACCTTTAAATTTGATTTGCTCTCTTCATATAGGTACATATTCAAGGGGGTATATGTATATTTTAGAAATGTAGATACTATTTATTGTGTAGAATTTCATGGCTCACCCTAAAATAAATCAAAGAATTGACTCCTTTATCATGCTGTTATTGCCCACTTTATCTTGGATAATTTTTTTGAAGCCTGCTTTATCTAAAATTAATATAGATACTCTAGCTTTTAAAAATTAGTATTAGATGGTATGTATTTCTTTACTCCTTTACTTTAAACTGTATTTTAATATATAATCTGTGTCTTTATATTTAAAGTGAGTTTCTTGAACATAATATATAGTTGAGTCTTGTTTTTCTGATCCACTTTGACAATCTCTTTTTTACTTGGTGTATTTAGATCATTCATATTTAAAGTATTATTGAAATAGTTGGATTAACATCTAATATTTGAAACTATTTTGTATTTGTTGCATTTTTTTTTCTTTCCTTTTTTTTTAACCTTCTTCATTTTTTTAAACAGGTTTTTTAAAAGATAAGTTTTAATTTGGCTTTAAAATTGAGTGGAATTCCTGTATCCTCCTTGCCCTCACGCATGCATAGCCTCCCTCAGCAATACTGAAATGAAAGGTACATTTGTTACAATTGATGAACCTATACTGACACAGCATTACCACACAAAATCCATAGTTTGCATTACATTTGAACAGCTATCTATTAGATCAATTAAGAATAAGGGAAAAGATTTACTTTTACCTTCTTTATTCCTTCTCTGATTGTCTTAGGCATTCAGACTGCTGCTGCTAAGTCACTTCAGTCGTGTCCGACTCCTAGCGACCCCATGGACTGCAGCCTACCAGGCTCCTCTGTCCATGGGATTTTCCAGGCAAGAGTACTGGAGTAGGGTGCCATCCCTTCTCCATTTCAGACTTGGTGATTTATAAACAATACATATTTATTTCTCACAGTTCTAGAGGCTCATAAGTGCAACAGATTGATAATCTGTGAGAGCCCACTTCCTCTATGAGGGCCATCTTCTTACTGAGAGGCTCTGCAACTTGTCAAAGGTCACATGGCAGCTAAAAAATGGAATGATGTTTTCATGAAATCCAGGAGCCTGTACTTTTCTTTTCTGCCTTGTAGCCTCTGCAAATGAGCAATGTAGACAAAACATTCAGAAGAGCGTGAGTTCTTTCAGCTGGAGTAGTTACAGAGGCTTCACCCAGAAAATGGAAATTTTTTTACCTTATACTCACTAAAAGAAGTAAATGGTTTCTTATTAAATTATTGATTTGCAGTTTCTTCATAACCAACAAGACTGAATGTGTATTATGAATAATAAATAGTGACCATAATGTTAGCTAACACAAGCTGGAATCAAGATTGCTGGGAGAAATATCAATAACCTCAGATATGCAGATGACACCACCCTTATGGCAGAAAGTGAAGAGGAGCTAAAAAGCCTCTTGTTGAAAGTGAGAGAGGAGAGTGAAAAAGTTGGCTTAAAGCTCAACATTCAGAAAACAAAGATCATGGCATCTGGCCCCATCACTTCATGGGAAATAGATGGGGAAACAGTGGCAGACTTTGTTTTTTTGGGCTCCAAAATCACTGCAGATGGTGACTGCAGCCATGAAATTAAAAGGC
>SJXQ01004697.1:268605-286874 GCA_006408695.1 Aepyceros melampus
AAATAGATGGGGAAACAGTAGAAACAGTGTCAGACTTTGTTTTTTTGGGCTCCAAAATCACTGCAGATGGTGACTGCAGCCATGAAATTAAAAGGCGCTTACTCCTTGGAAGAAAAGTTATGACCAACCTAGATAGTATATTCAAAAGCAGAGACATTACTTTGCCGACTAAGGTCCGTTTAGTCAAGGCTATGGTTTTTCCTGTGGTCATGTATGGATGTGAGAGTTGGACTGTGAAGAAGGCTGAGGGCAAAAGAATTGATGCTTTTGAACTGTGGTGTTGGAGAAGACTCTGGAGAGTCCCTTGGACTGCAAGGAGATCCAACCAGTCCATTCTGAAGAAGACCAACCCTGGGATTTCTTTGGAAGGAATGATGCTAAAACTGAAGCTCCAGTACTTTGGGCACCTCATGCGAAGAGTTGACTCATTGGAAAAGACCCTGATGCTGGGAGGGATTGGGGGCAGGAGAGAAGGGGATGACCGAGGATGAGATGGCTGGATGGCATTACGGACTCAATGGACATTGAGTCTGAGAGAACTCCGGGAGTTGGTGATGGACAGGGAAGCCTGGTGTGCTGCGATTCATGGGGTCGCAAAGAGTCGGACACGACTGCGCGACTGAACTGAACTGAACTGAGGATAAACCAAGAACAGTCTCAAGATTACATGGCATCATAATCTGTACAGGAGGAAAGATGAAAGCAATGGGATATCAGACAGACATGAGAACTCCAAAATAGCTAATAGATGGGAACTGGATCATAAAGAAGGCTAAGCCCCAAAGGACTGATGCTTTTGAACTACGGTGTTGGAGAAGACTCTTGAGAGTCCTTTGGAATGCAAGATCAAACCAGTTAATTCCAAAGGAAATCGATCCCAAATATGCATTGGAAGGACTGATGCTGAAGCTGCAGCTGCAATAAATACTTTGGCCACCTGATGCAAAGAACTGATTCCTTAGAAAAGACCCTGATGCTGGGAAAGATTGAAAGCAGGACAAAGGATGACAAAGGATGAGATGGTTGGATGGCATCATCGACTAGAAGGACATGACTTTCATCAAGCTCTGGGCAATGGTGAAGGACAGGGAAGCCTGGCATACTACAGTCCACGGGTCGCAAAGAGTCAGACACAACTGAGGGAGTGAACAACAACAACTCACCAGGCCAGTGTGAGGAGAGCACTTCCATTCCCGTAAGTGTGAGTGTCCCTAGTGTTAATGGCCTGGATAAACCAGATCCAGTAAACTCTTAAGTACGTCAAGAGAAAGCCTGCCCTGTACTGAGCAGGAAAAGCTAAGAACAGAATCCACACAGACCAAGACAGAGACAACAACCACCAAAAAAAAAAGAAAGGAAAAGAACACCAAGTTAAAGTGAAAGAAAGGAACAGCATCAGAAAATCTACAAATTTTGCCACATCCTTTTAATCTGAAAAAAATACAAGAGCACGATACAATCATGAGGGGGAAAAAAGCCTTATATCACTCCTCCAGTTAAAAAGATCAAGAAAACTCATTTCACATAAAAACAAAATAACAAAATTATTAAGTCAAATGCTAGACAATGTTTTATTTATATATTTATAGAATAGCATGACAGTCCTACAGAATATAAAGGCACAGCAGAAATATATATTTCAAAAAGAAATTTTAAATTCTATCCTTGTACTTCAAGGTTAAGTTAAAAGACATTATAAAAGTAATAAAGTAGATTATAGAATAATATGAATTATTATTAGAAAAATTCAGGAATGATGTAAGAATTTTTTTAAATTATAAAAGAATAAATTATTTCAGAAATGATGACTAAATTAAAAAGAACACAATATCAAATGAGCTGAATGGAAAATACCTTAAGAGAACACATTTAAGAACATTTATTTTCTTAACACCTTAAGAGAATAAGAGGAAACACATTTTACATCAAAAGTATATGAAAAAAGAGACGAAAAGGATTCAAGAGTAAAGGGCAATATGGAAAACAAAGAGTAACCAATACACACATAATTAGTCACCAGAATGAATAAAACATAGTGAGAAAATAATACAGGTATTAAGTTTATAATTAATAAAAACTACTTGAGCTTTAGAAAGAGGAATTGAAACTATATATGTATATTAAAGCACACACTGAAAATCTAGGAAAATCAACCCAGAATGACCAATATCAAGACATATTATAGTAAAATTCTTTGACTTTAAAGAGTAAAAAATTAAAAGAATAGACTGAAAAGAAGCAATACTTTATAATAAAACAGAATAATATATTCAGATATCATAAAATGAAAATAATAAGGAATCTCTTAATGAGCCACTATGCATGGGCATCCAAGAAATATTCTTTAAAAAGGAAAAGGAGAATATTTTCTCAAATAAAAGTATATTTATTTAGTACACTACCATCTGTAATATAGGCTTGCCCACAGATACTGTGGTTTGATTCCATACCACCACAATAAAGTGATACTGAAATAAAGCAAGTCACAGAAATATTTTGGCAAGTATGACATAAAAGTTATGTTTACAGCATGCTTTCATCTATTAAGTGTGCAAATAGCATTATGTGTAAAAAAACAAAGTAGTGACCTTAGTCAAAAAATACTTTACTGCTAAACAATACCAGTAATCATTTGAGTCTTCAGTGAATTCTACTCATTTTGCTGGTGGAAAGTTTTGCCTCAGTGTTGATGGCTTCTGACTGTTCAAGATGGTGGCTGCTGAAGGCTGTGGTAGTATGGCAATTTCTTGAAATAAGGCTAGCAATGAAGTTGGCCACAACAACTGACTCTTCCTTTCACAAACACTCTTGGTAGCATGCAATGCTGCTTGATAGTATTGGACCCACAGTAGAACTTTCCAAAACTGAAGTCAATCCCTTCAAACCCTGCTATTTACCACCTAAGTTTACATAATATTCTAAATCCTGGTTGTCATGCGACCACTTTCACAGCATTTTCACCTAGAGCAGATTCCATCTCAAGAAACCACTCTCCCTGCTAAAACAAAAGAAGCAACTCTTAAATTTCAGTAATGTCTCCAGGCTCTATTCTCAATTCTACTTCTCTTGGTATTCCTACCATCAACTACATTTTGGTTTACTTATGTAGAACTGATTAATTCCTCACAAGTTATCAAGTTAAATGCTCAAGGATATCAAAGCCATTGCTTTAATGCCATAAAGCATAACTATTAATATTACAGTGGTCTCTGGCTAAGCACCCAACTTCCCAACAGCTGACTAGTATTCACTTTAAAACTATGCAAAAATACTAAGAAAAATATCTATTCTTATTGAAGTAATGTAACCTTTGAAATCAGCAACAGAACATAGGTAAAAACCCATTTATGAGATCAATTGAAAGTCCTCTCAAACACTGGATTTTCACCATATTTTTTAAAATTAAATTCTCAAACAGAATACTCAACATACTATATAACTAAGCACATCAATGGGGAATAGCATTTGGAGGAACAGACTCAATCTTTAAAGAGTTTGTATAGAAAATTCCCAAATCTAGCCATAGGTACCAATACGGACAACGATCAGAGATAATTTAACAATCAGCTAAGATCTATTAGTTAAACCTGTTAAAATGTGGTCACACTATGAGATGCACAATTTGATAAGCTTCCAAATTTCCTCACTGCCTGTCACAGGTGTGATGTACTTGCTATGAGAGTCAAAGAAAGAAAACAGAAGACACTGGAATCCAAATTACACTAAGATAAGTTCTCTATTCATGTTTCATCAGAAGTCCTTTAAATAGCTACCGCAGACAAACGCAGCGTGACTAACGTTTCTTCCTCTGCCAGGGCTACACACCCTGGACAGACAGGAAAGGAGAGGTAGTGCACACGCCCATTGTCCTGCAGGCTTCATGTTCTTTGCTATTTCCTTCTGTTATCAGCACATTCACACCTCTCCATCTAGCCTAGCAATTAGACCATATCACAAAAATCAACACTGGCAGAATTCTCTGTAACAGTTAATGTTTTTGTTTTGTGTTTTTTTTTTTTTTTTCAAAGTTTAGGGTCTTACAAACATTTCATTTATTAATTACTCCATCTCTGGTTAGACTAAAATCATGACAAAGGCACACCCAACACTAGTCTAAGTGGAGGCAGATTTCTTTACAAGATTAAAAGTTAAAGTACTACATTTTCAGATCATTTGAAAATACCTAGGTATAGGTGATGAGAAAGTGTGATTTTTTTTTTTTCTTTTTCTGTATTGTACACCTCCACACATAAACTTTTCAGTCAATTTAATCCAGTCTTGCCAGGATTATCTTTGTGTACTCCTGGATATTTTGCTTCATTTAGGATATCACAGAGAGGCAAGCACCAATATATTATCCCTATCATCAAAAATAGCAGAAAAGAAAATGTTTTCTATTTCATTGAGCTCCACACACATTTAGAACACTTGTATGTAACATATGGCTTAATATAAAAATTATATGGATACCACAGTCTGAAGAAAATATACGATAAATACATTAACTTTCAAATATTGGAGGGATGACTGACAGGCCACAAATTTAAGCAAAAAAGTTTATATTCATGATTTCAAAAGTCACTTTTGCTAAAATTTCATCTTACTTATATTTAGCATAGAGTATTCTCCTTTGATATTCACAAACTTAATCACATCTTCTATTTCTTAAAAAGTACTAGATAGAAAAACTTTTGTACCAGTTTTTTAAAAGGGCTATATTCCCAGAAAAAAAATGAATTACACAAAGTAGGTCAAAGAGCAAAACCCAAGATTTTCTCAATTCTTAATAATCAGGTACAATTAATTTAAAAATATTTATTAAAAATATACTTCCCAAAAGTCTAACACATAACCTATTTATGCATAAACTTATAAGTATAATGCAGATATAGAGATATATGAATTATCTCAAAAATTGAGCTACACATATTTTTATTTGCTCCTCCCCTATCTACAATGATTCTATGAGTTGATTACTTACACTAATTTCATTAAAAAAGATTTACTCAAAATACTTACTTTAAATTAATATATTTTAAGGTGGAACTGATTTCCTACAGTAGCTACAATACATATTTTAAATTTAAAATATTCCTTCTTATTTCACTTCTAGACTAAGATGAAGTAGATGCACCTCTCCCTAGGTTTCTCAGTAAGTACAGCTAAAAGGCTCAGACATTCTCTTTAAAACAAATCTAAGAAGACTACAGAGGGAGACAAGAAAACAGACCACCTGGGAATCTGAGGACCCAGGGATAACACAGTAGCAAATTTTGTAAGTTTGCTTTTAGTCTCCCTCATAAATTCCAGACTGGATAATGGAACGACCAGCAATGAGGACGTGCCAATGAGCACAAACTAAACAAGTCCAAAGAAAAGCTATCCTTCTCTACCCAAAGGTTCACGAAAGGGGCAACCTAGCAGAACAGGTAACTTTTAGACAGTAAACACCCTCTAAGAGTCAAACCCCTTGGAAAGAAACATGACCCTTCTCCAGCTCTGTGAGCAAAGACCAAAATGATAAGCCCAGACTTCTTCCATCACCCAGCAGTGATAGAGAAACTAAACAGAATGCCTGTCTTTGAGTTCAATTTGACTATTAGACTTCCTAGTACACTTTTCTATCACTAATTTAGCCAAGATGATAAAATACTCCCTAAGTTAGTTTACTCTTTTTAACACAGTAAGAAAAAAAGAGACGTCTTTTTGGTACTGAATGAAAATCACCTAAAAAATGTTTTCTTGGGAAGTATTATTTCTAGTAAAAGGAAAGTATTTTAAATATTAAATGTTAGTTTTAATATTGAATATTAGTTTGAAAATTTTTAATACTGAATATCCATTTTGAAAACTGAAGTTGTTACTCTTATCACTATTGACAGTAAAAGCAGTAAGTCAACAATTATGTTGTCACTATTGGCCTCCACTATGGAAAGCTCAGAGTGTTATGATGTCAGGTGTTGGTCTCTCAGGTACGTTCTTGTTTGCATTAACAGACTGAGAAACTGAATTTCAAAGGTATCTGTCTCACTAACAGGCCCAGAATAAGTCACTCAATGTAGAGAAAAGAAAAAACAAAGTATTCAGTATTCAGTACTAAACCTACTAATAAGCACTATAATTCTAAGTATGGGACTATAAATGTGGACATACACACTGTAATTAGCCCTTGGGGAGCAGGGTGCATTATATTAATGAATTCTTTCACTCAAGAGTATTAACTGAGCCATATTATAAGCCAGTATTGCTCCAAGCATTGGAAAGGAAAGTTCCTAATCTCATGGAGCTTACACTCTGGTAGAGGAAAACAAAAAATAAACAAATCAAAATGAAATAACAGGTGTTATGATGAGAGGGGGAAAAAAGCAAAGAAATGGGGATAGGAAATGCTGACCATGTACACTATTCTACAGAATAGTCAAAGAAGGCTTTCAGAAGAAGGTAGCATTTGAGCAAGTTTCTAAAGGTAGCAAGGGTTCATGAGAGTTGTTAAGGAATACAATTTTCAAACGTTGAAACATGATTCACATAAATATAAGGAAAACACATCACAAACTTAATCTACTCTTTATTAATGAATCATTTATGTTAACAGAATGAATCAGATGTTAAGACCATTGCAAAAAGCATTTCAATTGGCATACCTATAAAAAGGGCATCCCAGGTAGTGCTAGTGGTAAAGAACCTGCCTGTCAACACAGGAGACATAAGAGACACGGGTTCGATGCCTGGGTGGGAAGATCCCCTGGAGGAGAGGATGGCAACCCAATCCAGTATTCTTAGCTGGAGAATCCCATGGACAGGGGAGCCTAGCAGGCTATAGTCCATAGTGTCAAAAAGAGTCAGACACAACTGAAGCAACTTAGCCCACATGGATAGAAAATTTAAATAACAGAGTATTAGACTAAGCAAGAGTCCTAGTTAGAAACGAAAATGATGAACATCATATAAGGTAATAGGAACAGTATTTTTTGAAATTCTAAAAGACCAGTATTGTCTGTACTTTTTCTGTCAAAAAAATTAACATGTAACATCAATACAACTGAGACTTTTAATCAACAGTAAACAGTGACCACTGTTTAATAGCACTGCTACATTTCTCCTAAATAATCTGTGAGTAGGTCGAGTAAGTAATGTCCTCCTAGGGCACTGAAAATATTAATGCTTTTCCTTATTTTCAAGTTTTGCCCTTTTTAAAACAAAACCATGCAGCTATCTGAAAGGAAGAGCATTCCAGTCAGAGAAAATGTGAATGAATCACAAATTGTTTCCCTCCATTCACCACCCCAATAGGCAGGGAATGCTCTCAGTAACACAGACTCACACATTCACCTCTTAAGGAACTCAGTGTAAGTTAGCAGCTGAGGCAAGGCCAGGCAAGGGTCAGTTGGGGCGGGGACAGGGTGGTGGGGGGTGGGTGTTGGCAGTGAGTTGGAGAGAAGTCAGAAGATTTATACTGAAAGGAGAATGATAATTGAGGTTGGGTAATGAAGTGATTCACATTTTTAAAAACATTATTTCACCTGCTGAAACAAGACTCATTAGGAGTCAAGAGCAAAGGTAGAAGCTAGAGGACCACTTAGAAGACCATTAAAATGATCTATGCAAATAAACAAGTAAATACATACTTTGTCAGATGTAAAAAGTGCTACGGAGAAAAATAAAGGAGAATATGGGAAGGCTGGTAGGGGATGTCAGCACTGTCTAAAAGGTTTCCCTTGATAAGGTGAGACTGGCATGGAGACCAGGATGGTATCAAAAAGTAAATCATGCAGAAAAGTGAGGGATGTGTATTCTAGACAGAGGGATAAAGTAAAACAATTGAGGAGAAAGAGTCAGGGTAAAGAAGGGAGAAGGGATGCAAGAAAATGAAGGGCCTTGCAAACCATTTTAAGGACTTACTTGACTTTTAGTTTGAGTGAGATGAGAAGCCACCGAAGGTTTCAGAGCAGAGAAATGACATGAGCAGCTTTAACTATTAAACAGATCACAGTGGCTGCCATGTAGAGAATGATCTGTAAGTGGGCAACGACAGAAGCAGAAAGATAAGTTAGAATAGAAGATACTTCAGCATTCCAAGGAAGAAATAAAGGTGGCTTAGAATAGGTTGGCAGCAGTGACCATAATGATAAACAGTGAAAACCTGGATATTGTGAAGGTAGAGCCAATAGCTAAAGGAACAGACTTGGAGTAAGTACAAAAGGTGTTGAATCTGGGTCTCAGCTTTAGCAACTGGAAAGACGGAATTGCTATTTACTGAGATGGATAAGACTGCAGAAGAAACAAATTTGTTAAGGAAATGTGAGGAGAAGAAGAGACTGATTACATTTATGAAAAAGGTTAAATATATCAGCTCTTTTCAAATGTAATCACAATATTAAAAACTACAATGTACAATTTCCAAATTGAGAAAATCCTCAGAAAGAGAATATTTTAAGCCAGATTGAAACTCAAGCAACTAACCTTCACAGCTCCTCAGAAATATCTACTTTTCAAAATGGCATTTATCATTGATTTCATCAATATTAGTCAGTATTTTACATATTTAAGCAAATTCTGATCCCTCACTCATAAAGCATTTATTAAGCACTTTCTGAAATTATATGTAACATACTTCATCAAAAGGCCTACATATTAAATTTTTAATTTGCTGTTTACCTGAAGTTCTTTGTATCTATCTTGAAATGAAATGGCCTCTTGCTCTTTTTCTTTAAGGAAATCTTTTTCTAAGATACTATGTTTCTCCATCAATGATTCCACATCCTAAAAGAAAAAACCAAGCATAAATTGTATAATATTTATGGCAAAAAATAGACTCTGATTTTTCAATGACACAATAGAAAATATTTGGAAAGGAAAGAACCCACAGAAAGTGTGGTCTTTGAATTTCAACAATATAAAATGTATGCTTAATTCTCATTTCCAGACCAATACCAAACACTAACATTAACACTAACCTTGATATAATACTAAAAGCATCCATGCTAAATAAATACATAAAAGCATTTTAGCTAACTATAAACAACATGCTACTTCAACATATGTACAGGAGGCAGGGATCAAGACCATCCCCAAGGAAAAGAGAAACAAAAAGGTTGTCTGAGGAGATCTTACAAATAGCTGAGAAAGGAAGAGAAGCTAAAGGCAAAGGTGAAAAGGAAAGATATATCCATTTGAATGCAGAGTTACAAAGAACAGCAAGGAGAGATAAGAAAGCATACCTCAGCAATTGATGCATAGAAACAGAGGAAAACAATAAAATGGGAAGGACTAGAGACCTCTTCAAGAAAATTAGAGATACCAAAGGAACATTTCATGCCAAGATGGGTACAATAAAGGACAGAAATGATATGGACCTAAAAGAAGAAGATATTAAGAAAAGGTTGCAAGAATACACAGAAGAACTATACAAAAAAGATCTTCACGACCCAGATAATGATGATGGTGTGATTACTCATCTAGAGCCAGACATTCTGTAATGTGAAGTCAGGTGGGCCTTAGGAAGCATCACTATGGGCAAAGCTAGTAGAGGTGACAGAATTCCAGTTGAGCAATTTCACATCCTAAAAGATGATGCGTGAAAGTGCTACACTAAATATGCCAGCAAATTTGGAAACTCAGCAGTGGCCACAGGACTGGAAAAAGTCAGTATTCATTCCAATCCCAAACAAAAGCAATGCCAAATGCTCAAACTATCGCACAACTGCACTCATCTCACACACTAGTAAAGTAATGCTCAAAATTCTCCAAGCAAGGCTTCAAACAGTACATGAACCATGAACTTCTAGATGTTCAAGCTGGATTTAGAAAAGACAGAGGAACAAGACAGCATCATCGAAAAAGCAAGAGAGTTCCAGAAAAACATCTATTTCTGCTTTTTTGACTATGCCAAAGCTATGACTGTGTGAAAATGAAAGTGAAGTCGCTCAGTCATGTCCAACTCTTTGTGAACCACAACAAACTCTAGAAAATTCTTAAAAAGATGGGAATACCAGACCACCTGACCTGTCTCTTAAGAAACCTGTATGCAGGTCAGGAAGCAACAGGAAGAACTAGACATGAAACAGCAGACTGGTTCCAAATCAGGAAAGGAGTACGTCAAGGCTGTATATTGTCACCCTGCTTATTTAACTTACATGCAGAGTACATCATGCAAAACGCTGGGCTGGAGGAAGCACAAGCTAGAATCAAGATTGCAGGGAAAAATATCAATAACCTCAGATATGCATATAACACCACCCTTATGGCAGAAAGTGAAGAGGAACTAAAAAGCCTTTTGATGAAACTGAAAGAGGAGAGTGAAAAAGTTGGCTTAAAACTCAACATTCAGAAAACTAAGATCACGGCATCCAGTCCCATCACTTCATGGCAAATAGATGGGGAAACCTTGGGAATAGTTGACAGACTTTATTTTTTGGGCTCCAAGATCACCACAGATGGTGACTGCAGCCATAAAATTAAAAGACACTTGCTCCTTAGAAGAAAAGTTATGACCAACCAAGACAGCATATTAAAAAGAAGAGACATTGCTTTGCCAACAAATGTCCATCTATTTAAAGCTATCGTTGTTCCAGTGGTCATGTATGGATGTGAGAGTTGACCATTAAGAAAGCTGAGTGGCGAAGAATTGATTCTTTTGAACTGTGGTGTTAAAGACTCTTGAGAGTCCGTTGGACTGCAAGGAGGTCCAACCAGTCAATCCTAAAGGAAATCAGTCCTGAATATTCACTGGAATGACTGATGCTAAAGCTGAAACTCCAATACTTTGGCTACCTGATGTGAAGAACTGACTCATTGGAAAAGACTCTGATGCTGGGAAAGATTGAAGGCAGGAGGAAAAGGGGACAACAGAGGATGAGATGGTTGGATGGCATCACTGACTCAATGGACTTGAGTTTAAGTAAACTCCGGTAGTTGGCAATGGACAGGGAGGCCTGGTGTGCTGTAGTCCATGAGGTTGCAGAGTTGGACATGACTGATCCTCTGAACTGAACTGACCTCAACACATACATACTTTCCATAAACTTCCTCAAGTCTTTTTATAGAGATTTTTGTAGAAAACAGAAATAAGAACACACACAAATAATTTACTAGAACAGCTGTATTTCTAAGTATTCTGTCAAATATCACATGATGCTGACTTCTCTAAAGACAAATGAATAGTACAAATCTTCTAATCTACATAAAATTGAAACACTATGTGCTTTCAAAACAAAGAAACCCAAAGGAAAGCATTCATTAGGAAAACAAAAAATCTAGTAAAAGCCATTCATATCTTTATAAGTACATATTTATGGCTAGAAATTTCTTATCAAAGGCTTTTGTAAGTGATAGACTCATCTAACCAACTTAAGCATATCACAAAGAGCATAACAGCTTTTCCAGTGATGAATTTTCAATCAGAGGTTGGGATTATATTGTATTTCCAGAGTATGCAATTCAAACATTTATTTTTTAGGCAAATGTAAATATACCTTTTTAATTCTCTGTTTTTCTTCTTCAGAAACTTTGAGTTTCATCTCCAGAGTTGAAATTTTCTGCTGAAGCTGTATGTTTGATACATTGACTCCAGGATCCTCAGAATCATCCGCAAGAGTAATTGTTCCATTACTTTTCTCATCGTTAAACCCAGTGGAAAAAGTGAGATATCCAGATGAGTGTGTGTTGATTGCTGATTCTAAACCACATTAAAAAAAAACACACACACACACACACGAGAGGAAAGTTTACACTGTACCAAGAAAGAAATCACCCAAAGGGCACTAGAAACCACACTAGAAATTGTTGTAGCAAAGGTTCTGAAATTATTTCACCCTTTAAGTAAATCAACAGAAGACCTCAAACTGTTACAACAATCTGATCTAAGAAAGAAAATTTTCTCTAAACTTAAAGAGTTTAAGGTTTTTATTATTTTCCAAACAAAGCACTAAAAAACTTAAAACTTTTTTCTTATGTTGAGGGTGTATAATAAGTATAGAAAACTCTGACACTCTCAAGTTCTTGAATTTACACACATATTCAGAATTTGCTTACCTATTACATTATAAATCAATTTGAAATTTATCAATAATCTTTAATTTATCATCACTGTCTAGTAAAGATAACAGGTGACTCAAGATTGTATGTAGCACTTTGGAAATCTGGTCTAAATCCAGCATCTAGCACAAGGCCTGGATCAATAAATAGTTGAAAGAATAAATATTATGACTACTATATTTTTGTTTTTATTCTAAAACATTTTAAGTTCCCCTGAAAGAGAAATATTTTTTTTATTTTTTAGTATTTATTAAATTATGTATGTATTTATTTTCTTTTCTTTTTGGCTGCACTGGGTCTTCATTACTACATGTGGGCTTTCTCTAGTTGTCATGAATGGGGGCTACTTTCCGTTGTGATGCGCAAGCTTCTCATTGCGGTAGCTGCTCTTGTTGCAGAGCATGGCTCTAGAGATGCAAGCTTCAGAAGTTGTGGCTCCTGATCTCCAGAGCGCTTAGTAGTTGCGGTGCATGGGCTTAGTTGCTCCGAGGCATGTGGGCTCTTTCCAGCCTAGGGATCAAACCAGTATCCCCTGCATCAGCAGGCAGATTCTTAACCACTGGACAAGGGAAGCCCCAAGAAAAAGGTTTTTGTAATTATATTCCTTTCGAAATTCACGATTGCCAATGCAAAAGTAAGTCTATTTTAATAAATAAGATATTCAAATCATATTTTAGTAAATAAAGCTATTTGGACACCTTAAAATTATGTCACAACACAAACATTGTTCAGTTCTTTGAATTCAAGATATTAACCTAAAAGAGTATCTACAGGAAAAAAAGGGGGGGGGAAATCAGGAAAACTTCAATTAAATTAGTATGCAATTTTTTAAGTAGGAAAGCTTCCTATAAAAATTTGCTTGTCTTTACCTGTGCTTTAGGAATAGTCTGACTGCCAATGCTATTATCTGCATGTGTATTCTCTGGTGATGCAATGACGGGCTCAGAAGAGAGGCAGCCAACTGAAGGGGAAGTGTGGTCATGGTCCAATACAATCTCAGGAGAAGCTGGAGAAAGATGGACTCCAGATACTGAAGGGAAACAAACAAACCAAAAAAAAGTATTAGTAAAGGAAAAAAATAAAGAGTAATTAAGGGGAAGAAAGAGAGTAGAGGGAAGGAAAGGAAACAGGACAGGGAAAGTAAAAGCAAAGGATAGAAAATGAGGATTCTATGATTACTTTTCAGGGATTGTTATCTAAGATCTAAAACTACTGTTTCTAAATTTAACATGACATTTCCATGGGAGACCCAGGCAAACAAAACAATTTAATAGAATCTTAATGTTTACATACTAATACATTACCACAGGGGTCCATTTGCAACTCAGAAATTATTTAAGTTTACTATTTACCTATTCAGTTAGTTATGAAAAGCACTAGAATGCCTACCAAGTGCCAGACACAGGCACTAGGCACTGAGAAGACAGCAATGAGCAGGACATGCACCCACGTATTCAGTGACTTTATGACCCAAGAGGCAAGTCAGATGAATTAGTTACTACCAGAGCTAAGGGGGAAAACAATGACATCAACAATAGTTAATCTACTGTCTCTGGGTTAATTTCTTCTTTTAGAATAACATAAAGATTTTTTTTTTCATATTAAGGTCAATTTTAGTTTGTTTCCACAACAAATAATGGTGAAATGCAACTCTGTAGTTAGTTTCACAACAAAACATTATTAGATTGTAATTAGAGTTCAAACACAAAGGTCAAAATAGGAAAGCCAATTCCAAACATGAAATGAGACAAAAATATTGATGACAGCAAAATAAACAGATTATTTTCAAATGGCCCTTCTAAAAATTCAAATACATTTGTATGTGTGTTTTAATGTTTAAGAAGAGAAACTAAATCATTTTTAAGAGTAATTCATTTATCTGTTTTGACTGTCTAAATTATAAAGACCTTTATTCCACATTGGCATCAGTAGCAACGTTAGCGAAGCTCTAGCATAAATTCTGGAAGGCAGCTCACAATGGCAATTGCATTTTTTCCTGAAGAAAGACATTTATAAGGTCATTAGGTAGTAACAAACTAAAGACTGTATCAATTTTTTATTGGTACCATACAGGACTACTTAATTATCTTATATATGCTTTTACTGTGTATCTATATTGTATTTTTCAAATACTGTGTGCCATACTGGGTAAAGTACACTTGTTTCTCCAACAAGCATTTCACTATTTTAACTAAAACACAAAAAAAACCCTGTAATTTTAATTCACATTTCTACTTCATATATCTTTTTCAAAAATTATTTTTTCTGTCCTTCATTATTCTATATGCTAACAGATTTCCCTAAAATGTAAAAATATTCTAACTTCTAATTTTAAATTAAAATTATACTAAAAATATTACTAACTTTTTAAAGGAATGACAATAGGTACTGAAGTATAGTAAAAAGGAATACAGCCTTATGATTAAGAGCATAAACTTTGAAATTATATTGCCAAAATAAGTACAAAACAATTGGCAAATTTACTTAACTTCCTTCAGTTTCCTCATTTGTAAAACTGACATAGAGGTGATGATGAGGTTTTAATTGACTAAACTATGCAAAGCTTTTAGCACTGTGCTGAAATTACCTTCATCATTACTTCAAAGATTGTTAAAATTTGTTGGACAAGTACGTATACTTCCAGGTATAAAGGTACAAAGTGTATGGACAGGTTTCCCCAGTGGCTCAGCGGCAAAATATCTGAGGAACCCGAGACTCCTGCATCTCCTGGACTGGCAGGCAGATTCTTTACCATTACGCCACTCTGGTGTCCGGAGACTGTCTGCAATCAAGAGACTTGGGTTTGATCTCTATGCAGGGAAGATCCTCCAGAGAAGGAAATGGCAACTAACTCCAGTATAACTTGCCTGGAAAATCCCATGGACAGAGGAGGCTGGCAGACTACAGTCCACGGGGTTGCAAAAGTCAGACACAACTTAGCGGCTAAATCACCACCACCATGCATGTTATTCATATTTATATTGATAATGTAAGACAAAATGTCACATTGTCATGAGTTAAATTCTCACTCTGTAACATTATATGTTCAAGTACACAATGTTAAGAAGAGAAAGTGGGAAAGAGGGTAGAATAAAGGAAGTAAGAAAAAGGAATGAGATAAATAAAGGAAAGGAAAAGGGAGTTTGAGGGAGGAAAGTACGGAGGGCGAAGAAGCATCCTCACATTCACACTCCAATAGTTACCACCACCCTCTCACACCTGCCCTTCCAACCAAATTTCCTTTTTCTTTCAAATCTCTGTCACTCCACTAGACTCATAATTTATGATATTAATTTTCCTTTCAGCTATTATTAGGTTAAATGAACATTTCTTATTTTATCCTTCTTTTACTCCAGAGCATATCACACTAATGACTTTCCCCTTTCCTTGAAACTCTTCCTTTAGCACCTATAAACCACTATAGCCTAAATTCCTGGAGGAAGGCACAGCAACCCACTCCAGTATTCTTGTCTGGAGAATCCCATGGACAGAGGAGCCTGACAGGCTACAGAGTTGGACATGACTGAAGTGACTTAGCACACACAAGCACACACATCCTAAATTCCTTCCATTGTTTTGACTTTTTTTCTTGTTTTTCAGACTCTTTTCCACTCAAACTTAATTTCACTGTTTTTTACACCCTCTAATTTTCTCATTATTCACATTATTCTTACAGGTTCAGAAGTTCTTATTTAACTTATCATCTATAAGCTAATGACAAATGATTCACATCTCCAACATGAACCATTCTACAGACCTATTGATCCAGAGGCTCACCTAACCTCCAGACAGTTGCATTGAGCTTTCTGGTATATGCATCACACTTACCCATTATCTTACATAATCCTGCTTTATTTCATGTTAATAGTATCCCAAAGAAATATTTGCCCAACACAGAAATGATACCACAAAGTGCCAATTTCACTCCAGTCACACTGTGCTACTTACTGTTCCCTGATTAAGCCACACTGTTCAGTACCTCTGTGACCTCACAATATTATTGCTTAAGTAAAAGCCACAGCTGTGGAATCAGAATGGGTTCAAATTTGAACCATAACAAGTTATGGTTATGCAGCCTTGGGCAAATTACACAAAACTCTATAAGTCACAGTTTCCTCTTCTAAATATGTTAAAATAATACCAACAAGCTTTTCCAGGAATCTTTTCACCTACTCCATTATCCATCCAGTCACAGTACAATTTTAATTTTCCACTGTAAAGACATTACACGTTTCTAAGAAATAAAGAAAACACTACATATCTATGGTATACATTTGAAGCAGTGTTTAGAAAAAACATGTAGAGCCTTGAACAGTTCAATCAATTTTAAAATGAATTAAATTTCTATCTCATAAACTAAAATAGAAACAACACAGAAAACTTTAAAAGCATGAAAAAATTATAAAGACAATGCAGATATCAAAGGTTAAAAAAGCAGATCAAATTAACCAAAATCCTGACATTCTAAGAAAATTAAGTGAACAGTAATTAACTTATTAACTTATAAAAGGAAAAAAAATACAAATATAAAAATTAAGTCACAAAAGTAATATAATAATTAAAACGGAAGTTTTTTTTTTTTAATCTTAAAATCCTCTAAGACTTCTAGGTAAATAAATTTGAAAAATCTGGATATAATGGGCAAGTCTCCATAGAAATATAGTCTATAAAATATGACTGGATTAAATAGTTTAAAACTTATATTTCCTTGGGGAAAAAATAAAATTATAAGCCAACTACCTTATAGATAAGGGCTTCCCTGCTGGTTCAGACTAGTAAGAATTCGCCTACAATGTAGGAGACCTGGGTTCGATCCCTGGGTTGGGAAGATCCCCTGAAGGACGACATATCAACACACTCCAGTTATTCTTTCCTAGAGAAATCCCATGGATAGAGAAGCCTGGTGGGCTACAGTCAGTGGAATCGCAAAGAGCTGGACATGACTGAGTGACTAAGCACATCCTATAAAGTATTTCAAGAGAATTTCTAACAAAAATTCAAAACATGAATTATCCCAATACTCTAAAATTATTACAGAGCATTGAAAAGGAAGAAAAACTTCACTAGAGTTATATAATAATAACATAACATTGATAGCCAAGCCTGATAATAAAAATAATTAAAACCAGAATAACAAAGATCTTTAGAGTATTTAACTAAAAATAATTAGGTAAAAGTTTTAAAAAATATATTACTAAATATAATCTAACACCATATTGAGAAAATGATATGCAATGAATGAGTTAGATTTGTTCAGGAATGCAAGGTTAGAGAATTCATTAGTATAATACTCTATATTAATAGACTTCTGGAGAAAAACGGCAAAACTAAAACTGGGGAAAAAAAGATGCTGAAGAAATAAAAATCAATGCATAATTTCTTATGGTAAAACATACAGACCTCAGTTCTAAGGTAATCATGCTAATTAAAGGAAAAAACCTATAGGTATTTCTACCATGATCAGGAATAAGACAAGGATGCCTACTATCTCAATACCACTTAATACTGTACTAAAGCAATGCAATTAGACAAGAGAAATTAAATAGAAGCATAAAAATAAGAAAAGGAGGAAAACTACCTCAGTGCAGTTGAGTTCAGTTGCTCAGTCGTGTCCAACTCTTTGCAACCCCATGAAATGCAGCACGCCAGGCCTCCCTGTCCATCACCAACTCCCAGAGTTCACTCAGATTCACCTCCATCGAGTCAGTGATGCCATCCAGCCATCTCATCCTCGGTCGTCCCCTTCTCCTTCTGTCCCCAATACCTCCCAGCATCAAAGTCTTTTCCAATGAGTCAACTCTTTGCATGAGGTGGCCAAAGCACTGGAGTTTCAGCTTTAGCATCATTCCTTCCAAAGAAATCCCAGGGTTGATCTCCTTCAGAATGGACTGGTTGGATCTCCTTGCAGTCCAAGGGACTCTCAAGAGTCTTCTCCAACACCACACTTCAAAAGCATCAATTCTTTGGCACTCAGCCTTCTTCACAGTCCAACTCTCACATCCGCAGATGACCACAAGAAAAACCATAACCTTGACTAGACAGACCTTAGTCCGCAAAGTAATGTCTCTGCTTTTTAATATGCTGTCTAGGTAGGTCATAACTTTTCTTCCAAGGAGTAAGCGTCTTTTAATTTCATGGCTGCAATCACCATCTGCAGTGATTTTGGAGGCCCCCAAAATAAAGTCTGAAAGTTTCCACTGTTTCCCAATCTATTTCCCATGAAGTGATGGGAC